>JBBPCY010000142.1:13467056-13483048 GCA_037974405.1 Brachyalestes nurse | reverse complement strand
ATTCAATTTTATTTATATAGCGCTTTTAACAATGGTCATTGTCACAAAGCTGTTTCACAAATGAGAGAAAATTATGTTTATGAGTGAGTGTGAAAAGTCTCTCAGCCATTCCTGCTCCCAGTCTCAGGGGCATGCTGCTCTAGCCAGACTCATGCACATCAAGTTAGTACTGCTCCTTAAATGTTTGATGATTAGCTAATGAATTAAGGCAAATCTGTTAGAGGCAGGAAAATGCTAAATTGAGAGATCCCTCAATATTGTGCGGAGACCACTGATGATAATAACATTGTAGCGTGGCACTGGGAAGGTTCCAGTTATGTCTCATAACTGGAGCTGAAGGTTTCAGTTATGTCTCATGTTGGTAGCGTAGTGGTTAGGGTGTCCGCCCTGCAACTAGGAAGTTGTGGGTTTGATTCCCAAGACTGCTAAGCACCTCTGAGGTACCCCAAGCAAAGTACCGTCCCCACACACTGCTAGCCGGCGCTGTGTTCCTGGCTGCCCGCTGCTTCACTTGGTGAATGGGTTAAATGCAGAGGAGGAATTTTGTGCTGTTCATGCTGTGTCATGATGTGGTGTGTTCACATATGACAGAGTGGTCACTTTCACTTTCACTTCACTTTATATCAATGCTTCCATCCCCCTTCTTGTATCACTGTCACAGCTGACATACATTTCTCTGTTTGTATGTTGCAGCTATAGTTGTGCAAGCTGTCATTGCCATAATGTTGCACATTTTAGTTGTTAGAGACAGAATAAAAACCCACTAATTAGAGAGGGAATGAGTGATGTCCTGTGGGGCTCTCTTGAAGAAAACAGACACTTCAGGTTTATATTTAATAAAACTCACAGTTTTACTGGTATGTTTTGAAAGCTTGATCTGTATTTTCATAATCTGGTCTGTATTTTCACTTTTATTTAATAAAAGTTATATTAATAGGTTTGCAATGTTTAATGATTCATCACTTGAGTCGACTACAAAATGCATTTACTTTAAAAAGGCTTCCTCTTTATACATGGAGTTTCTGTTAGAGTAAAAACAAAGGAAAGGGACCTGCCTTACCTTGTAGGTTAATTATACAACTCAAAGAAATTTCATTTAGCTCAAAGAAAGCCTTATGTTTTATTCAGAAATACAGTAAAAGGAATGGAATTTCAAAGAACTAAAGAAAAGAAATTGTGGGAAAACATTTCTTTAAAGCATAATCTGCCATTGCATAAAAGTGGTCACAGACCATGTTTCCGTTGATTTGTTTCGTTAAATGGCTTTATAAATGGGAAAACGGTTGGGAAAATTAGTTAAAAGTGAATTTCAAAACTGTTGGGTTGGGTTGGGTGTCAAATCAATTATATTCTGTTCCTAAGCCCTTTGCATGTTTATTTTTAAAATATGTGACCGGAAAAAAGAACGGATGTTTAAAAAAAAATACTAAAAGCGTGTTTTTAAGCGGAATACCTTGATCTACATACTGTCTGGTTACCACAGAGAGCACTGATGATGATAAAATAGTAGCATGGCACTGGGAAGAGGTGAAGGGTCCACTCCGGGAGGAGAAGGTCTCAGCAGATACAGCCATTCTCACGCTCACAAGCCTTGTCCCTGGCAACTACACCTTCAGGTAAGCCTCCACTGCAGCACCTGCTTTCCAAGCTCTCATCCC
The DNA here is from genome assembly GCA_037974405.1 of Brachyalestes nurse. Classification (NCBI taxonomy): domain Eukaryota; kingdom Metazoa; phylum Chordata; class Actinopteri; order Characiformes; family Alestidae; genus Brachyalestes; species Brachyalestes nurse. The sequence goes on along the minus strand of JBBPCY010000142.1, from coordinate 13,481,390 downwards.
TCATTTTGCATACGTTCAGGAAGGAATGCAAAAGAATTTTCAGGTGGAATTTTCTATAAAGTGTTTTTTCATCTAGGAGTTTAGTATTTCTTCAAGTAATTTTGCATGTTGTATTCTATGCTTGTTAGCCTCACAGTGACAGACTCAGATGGGGCTCAGAGTTCAACACAAGCCATGCTGTCAGTCAACAAGGCTATGGACTACAGGCCTGTAGCCAACGCTGGACCCAATCAGGTCATCACACTGCCACGCAACTCTATTACTCTATATGGCAACCAGAGCACAGATGATCATGAGCCTCTGGCTTATGAGTGGTCCCTCAGCCCAGAGAGTAAGGGCAAGGTGGTGGAGATGCAGGTAAACACATATACTTCTAATTGTCTTAGTGCGTTGTTTGTGATTTAATGTGGTTAAAAAGTATTTGATTAGGATTTTTCAAACTACAGCTCTCACTATAGTATAAAGACTATATAGAACTGTCATAATGTTGTGTATTATGATTAAACTGTACATGTATCTGTGCTTCTGAATGATAGCTGGCATAAGATCTGACATGCCAGAAGCTTTAGTCTGTAGTTATAGACCGTGACACGTACATGTCTTTTCTTTGGTAACGTAGCCTTGTTACCACTTAAACACTTAAAGTTAACACTTAAATTAATGTGAAATTAAAAAAAGAAACTACCTCATCTATTCTGGTTCAATATTAAAACCATTTTGCTGTAAAGCGTGATGACAGTTACCATCGCTGTAGCTGGATCTAATAGGCACTCATACATTTTATAGTGAAATATTGTCATTCTAATCAGCCATTACATTTAAGCCACCGGACTAAATTACATAGATCCCCTTGGTGAGGCCTCCAAGAATTGGTCACATCCCACAGAAGCTCGATTGGATTGAGCTCTGGGGAATTTGCAGGCCAGGTCAACTTGAACTCGATCATGTTCCTTAAACTATTCTTGAACCATTTTTACAGTGTGGTAGGGTGCATACCCTGCTGAAAGAAACCACTACTGCTAGGCAGTGTCATTGCCATGAAGGTGTGTACTTCGTCTGCAACAATCCTTAGTAAGGTGGTACATGTCAAAGTAACGTCACTGTAAATGCTATGGCCCCATGGTTTCCTAGCAGAACATGGCTCCGTGGTCCAGTTTCACGCTGACAGGATCATTTTAGGCACTTTCGGTGGTGGACAGGAGTCGTCACCCATCACAGTTTGCCTCTTGTTAATCTCACTAAATTCCTTAAACCATTTTTCTTCCTTCTATTGCTTCAACTTTAAGAACTGACTGATCACATACTGCCATGTAAATCACACCCCGTGACAGGTGCCACTGTAACTAGAAAATAAATGTTATTTTCTTCACCTATGAGTGGTTTTAATGCTATGTCTGATGAGTGTATATGACTGGTCCCTAGTCTCATAGTCTCAAAGTTATACAAAGTTCAGACAACAGGCACTCTAGGGCAGGTTTTTCTGTATATTTTATGTAGCTGCATAGGGTATTTAGATATTTCCTGCATCTGATTAATCTGAAATATACACTTTTAACTTAGGGAGTGCGGACCCCCACGTTGCAACTCTCCGCTATGCAGGAGGGAGACTACACCTTCCAGCTTACCGTTACAGATTCATCTGGACAGCAGGACACAGTTCAGGTCACTGTCATTGTACAGCCAGGTGAGCACCTCCCAGTGTGCTGTCCACCACTTTGGTGTTGTTTAAACAATAAAACAATACCAAGAGAGCCTTATGTTAATGACTGGCCCTTTATGATATTGAATGTCTCCTCAGAGAACAACAAGCCTCCTGAAGCAGATGCTGGTCCAGACAAGGAGCTGACGCTTCCTGTTGATCGTACCACCTTGGATGGCAGCAAGAGCAGCGATGACCAGAAAATTGTCACCTACCACTGGGAAAAGACAAAGTATGTAACATATCGTCAGTGTCTTGTGAAATTTACTTTGCTTAGTTTGCAAATGGCAGCTGTATATATGTGAACATGACTGTGTTGATTGACAAGTTGTGAAAAGAATGTGAAAGACTGAGAGCAGCGATAAACATCTCAAAACAAGCTTTTCCTCCATGTTGGAAGTCATTCTAGGTATTACTCTTTTGTGAAGGTTAGTGTTACAGCAGAAAAGTTGATTTGCCAGCATAAAAATCTGAAAAGCTGTATGCCCTGTAAAACTTTTGCCAAAATGGAAGGGTTTAGCAGTACATTATTATTGTTGAGATGCAAACGTTTGCACTCTTTAGATTTTGCTAAATTTACCTCTTACTGGTCTTTGGATTTTTCTTTAATGGGTGAATGTTTTTCCCCTCATCAGCAAAGGTTCCTTTTTCATTCTGAGTGTGTGTCAATATCCTATCATTTTAAAAATGTGATGGTTGTTTTGCTGTTGATTGATAAAACACAAACTGAAATGATGCTGTTTCCATAGTACATCAGGAAAAAAATGGTAAAAAAAAAAGATAGATATTTCTAAAGACTACTGTTGTGCTGTGTGTGATTTGACATGGAAGAAATGATTGTGTGTAGCCTGGAGAGTATTATAGCAACTGTGTGTAAAACTACTGTAACCTTCCTGTGGTGGTATAGTGGGCCAGAGGGAGTGAAGATTGAGAATGCAGACAGCGCTATCGCGACAGTAACGGGACTGCAGGTGGGATCGTACACATTCATGCTGACGGTGACTGATGAGAGGGACCTTCAGAGTTCTGACACAGTTACAGTGACTGCCCGTGAAGGTGTGTATCTCCCTGCCTCTGTCATTTTGCCTTTTAATTTGCCTGACAAAAATTAATGTTTATTTACAGGGAAACCCTACAGACCATGTTATACACAACAGTAAATTTATTTTCTTTTCCTAAACATCAGAGCTTGACAAGCCTCCTGTGGCCAGAGTGCAGTCCAGCCCCTCAATCACTTTACCTGTCCGCACTGCAGTCCTAGATGGCTCCCGGTCCTCTGATGATAAGGGAGGGATCAGTTACTTCTGGACCCGGGATGGCAGCAGCCCAGCCGCTGGGGTAAGGCAAAGAACCTGCCAGAAACTATAAACTATATAGGCATTAGCCAAAAAAATGATCATTGGATTGATTACGTGGCAGTAATTGAAACCAGTGGAAGTTACATTGCTATATATTTTTTGCCCTTAGAGTCTGTTATAGTGCCATGCTTGTTTAAACAGCGGTTTGACTAAAATGAAGCTGACCAGTCAATAAATCTTTGGTGTCTGAAGTTTGCTTCTTTAGTTTTGCACTGAAGCTGCTAAGTTAATGTGGCTGACAGGCAATGCAGCGAGCGTACACCAATTACAATCTTGGAAATTGTATGGCTGAATTATCACACACTTATGGGGTATTACTGTATGACACTGTAATCATATATGTTATAAATGAAAATAAAAACAAGTATGTGCTACCAAATGTCATTGGTAATTGACTGAATTTGGGCTATGTGGAAGATTGCATAACCTTGAATCACTTTACCAAATTGAAATAATTACATCGTTATGTGGGTTGTTGTTTGATTTGACGTGTGTACCTTAACCTTGCAACTTGAGTATAAATAGTAAATGTGTGCTTTATGGTTCATCTTTGGTAGGATGTCCTGAATAGCTCTGACCACCAGGCAGTGCTGTTACTTGGCAATTTGGTGGAGGGGAAGTACAGCTTCACTCTGACTGTGACAGACAGCAAAGGCCAGACTCATTCTGACAGAGGCACTGTAGAGGTCCGCCCAGGTTAGTGTTCAGTTTTTAAATTTTTTTTTGTGTTGTTTTTGGGGTCTTAAATAATTTATTTTTACTTTAGCTATTACAAGATCTTTAACCCCTTCTCTCTCTGGTGATAGACGTGTGGGAGCGGGACCTTGTGGAACTGGTGCTGGAGGTGGCCGTTTCTCAGGTGTCCCACCGGCAGAGGGACATGCTGCTGCGACAGGTGGGCGTTCTGCTGGGTGTACTAGACAGTGACATCACCGTGCGAGAGATCAGTGCTTTTAATGAGCGCAGGTCAGTCAACAGCCCACTCTGCCAGAATTTTATAAAGAAATATTATTGTGGTTTTTTTTGTTTGTTTGTTTTTTTTTTCCATACCTAGATTTTTGTCATACCACTCCCAAATTATTTTGACCACATATGAATGACCAAAATGAAGAACAGATTCTGCCTTAAACTGATATTTTCTCTACATTCTGCCATATATATATGTATGCATTTGTGTTTGTTTATGGTTTAGCACTCGTTTAGTATTCCTGGTGTCAGGAGGACCCGGGCAGCCACCCCTGTCTGGTCACAGTGTTGCCACGGGCCTGCGAAACAGACTACGCAAGCAGAAAAATGACTTTCTCATATTCAAAGCCCGGAGAGTGGACACAGTCAGTGAGTATTGTTATCTTTTTACATGCACTTCTAATAATTTGTGAAGAGATTATTTCAAATCCTGTTGGACACTACACAGCTTTCAAAACCTCAAAATCACTATACTGCTCACACAACAACATTTATTACATAACTTGTTCAACATCAAGCAGCATGCTTACTTCACCAGCAGTAACAAATGAGACTCTCACTGCATGATCTTTCACCTGGACAGATCCATAACAAAGTGTGCCTGATAACAAAAATTCCACTGTCTCTCAGAAATAAATGTGAGAAGTGTTTAACACATACCAAAATGATCTTTAGAAATGTGATGAAAGTTATTTTTAATCATTTCCAAAAGATGAATAGCCCTGACACCTCTCCCCCATTTCCTGACTATATAGAATTTGAGTGGTCAGTGCCAGGACATAGGAGAAATCTGCCATGAATATTCACTCCATACCCAGCTGTTGTAGCAGCCTTAGTCAGTGTTCATGGATCTTTTCTCCAGTAATACTATTGCTGTGCTGTGCAGCTTGTTCCCCAAGAGTTTTCTCACACTCTTATTAGCAACTGCTCATCGCTGCTTGTGATGGTTCCCCACACTACACTTTTATCTTTAAACATGATTTGAATACATCTAAGCTCAAAGACTTAGGAAACTGTGACTGAACTGCTCACACTCCATGAGTGGTCTTCACATGTGCAGTGTTTTGTCACCAAGCTGGTAGGTTTGTTTGTGATCAGGGCTGAAATAATTTAACGTGCATTTGGCTTTACTAGCTTATAGTGATTGTGTTCTGTGTCTTCAGTTTGCCAGCTGAACTGTTCCAGCCATGGAGAGTGTGACTCCTTTACCCATCGCTGCGTGTGTCACCCTTTCTGGATGGAAAACTTCATCAGGGCGCAGCTGGGGGATGCAGAGAGCAACTGTGGTGAGAAATTAACTTGGATGGACTCAGATGATAGCAACAGTAGTCCTGGAAATAAATAGACACTAAAGATTCATTGTACAAAGGTTTATAGACACCCCTTGTTATGAGTGAATTCAGAAATTTTAAGGTGCACCTATTGATGACACAGGCACTCAGTAGCACACACATCTGTGTTCTCTGCAGTGGTGGAGCTCCATCCAATAACTTATCATCCAATATTGGTATTTAATTTCACTAATACTTTTGTGGCTCAAATCTTCACAGCAGTGCTCAGTACAATGCAAAAGTCTTTAGCTGATTGTCATAGCTGAGCAGTAGGTTAAATACATTTCTATTAAATAACAAACAACATTAAACCTGTAAAATACAGTTGGGGTTAGGGTTAACCCTAACCCTAACTTCTGTTTTTCCTGGCAAAAGTCCTGACAGCTGAGATCAGTAGCTTTGAACAATTTGCATAGGTGCTTTTTGCACAGTACTGTAGAGCAGAACAACTTCCCCTTGAAGTAGAGGATGTTACTGCAGCAGACTCTTAATTTCCCTTGATTTCATAAGCACTGGATGAAAGAAATCTGCAAACTTTTTGGAAATAAAGTGTGTATTCTGTTTAATGATATTTTTATATCTGTGTTTCCCATCTCTTTTAGAATGGAGTGTCTTGTATGTGACAATAGCATCGTTCATGATAGTGGTTGCCATAGCAACTCTGGCTTGGGGGCTCATCTGTTGTTGTAACAGGTAAAGGAGGGAACAATGCAACATTATCATGTCACAATATACTCCATAGTGTTTATTGTGATTCCTGCATCAAGATAAATTCTTTAAACAGTGTTTATTTTGTGAATAAAAGATTTTTCACAAGATGATTAATTTAAAAATGGAAAATTGACATTAAATGTAGGAAAAGAAAGAATGCAAAAAAATGTGCATAGGACACCAGGTTTATGACTATGGGTTATCTTGTACTAACCTGTATGAGCATATTTTACTCAGTACAAGCTTTAAAAGGATCTCACTACAAAAAACACAATGTGCAATACAGATCTACAGATAAAATAAGAATGCACAATGTGTGTAACGTACAGGTATTTTATGTGTAGATCTGTATTGCATATTGTATTTTTGTACCTTGATGACATCAAAATAACATCAATTTAAAGCTTGTATTTGTTTAATCAAATGTCTGCTATATACATTCTTTAAGTAGTTTGAAAGCTGGTAATGAGGTATGTGTTTGTGTTTGCTCTGTGTAGACGTAAAGGAAAAGTTAGACGAAAGAGTCGTTATAAAATGCTTGAGGGAGATGACCAGGAGATCATGGAATTACACCCACCTAGAGCAGGTAATAATATTTTCAAAACTCCATACACACCTTTAAGAGATCTCTTATAAGAATTTATTTGAAACTCTGTTTGTTTTACTGTCTCATCTAGGCCGGTTAAAGCCTGTCCCTGCTCCCACTTCCTCTGCTCTCATGCACTCAGACTCTGACCTGGACAGTGACGATGGCCAGGCTGGTGTCCCCTGGACTGACCGAGAGCGGGGCCACCTCCTGCGGCCACAGAACGGATCCCTGCGCAATGGCCAAGGGCCACACAGAGCCAAAAAACAGAGAGAGGAGCTGCTATAGCAGCATGGACCAAATGCATCACTATATTTCATGTAGACTTGCACTCCACACACTGGCATGTCCTTTAGGAGACTTGTCTGTGGGGGCAACCTTTTAAAACTGAAGGCTCGTCTTTCCCATTGCCGGCGCAGACTGAATCTCTGCCCAATCTGAGCCAAAAGACGGGTTTAATTCTGCAACTAAGGCAAATGCTCCTTGACTGCAGCCTTTGTTCTGTGAAAAATAAGTTACATAGATCCATCCATTCCCAGAGTCAGTGAGAATGTATTAGCTGCTTCAGAAGGAGAGTGTGTAAAGCAGTGGCAAGCTGTTAAAAGTAAAAAAAAAAAAAAAAACAACATTAGAGCATAACCAAGTTCCTCTCTGAGAGAGACCCCAGTGACATGTCACAAACCAGAGGATAATTGAGCCAGTCTGACTGACACCACAGTTTTTGTAAACTAGTGGTCTGTCCAGTCTAAACACTGCCCTGAATACCCCCAAAACTAGACAGCTTTCCAACATTTGTGGCAATAGTGCAGACAGAGTACTGTTCTCAGTGCTGCACCCATCTCTGCCAAGTTGTGTGAATGTGCATGTATGATTGTGCTGTGCAAGATTTATTTTACTGGAAATAATGCATGCATTATCAGGCTGTGTATGTATGTGTGTGTGTGCTGGTTTGTCTGGTTGGCCTTTTTGGCAAGTTGTGTGAATCAGACTTAGAGGTTTATCAACCTCTTTGCTACTTAAATCACCAGCAAACAGTGAAGTCTGCTTTTTCTTAGCCTTGTGATGATTAGGAGGAGAATTTGGTTTGAATTTGTTTTTTGATTACTTGTCTCACACTGGAAAATTCACTGGAAGTAACACTGGACTTCGCCTCCTTTTGGCCCTCGACTGTGTCTAAACTCCTGCAAAATCACCAGAAAATGAAAAGCTGAGCCCGACACTCACCTCAAGACACTGTTTGACCCTTGATGATCTCTTTATGCCCTGTCTGATTTTAGCATTCTTTTAGCTGGTTACCTTCATTCTCTTGCACTTTGTGTTACGTATAATATCTGTCTGGTCTCACTGGTTGCTGAAACATGCTGATGCTCATTAGTCAGTTTAAGAATGCCTTTGATAAAGGCTTTTGTGATAATCTGTGTTTGATAGACACTACTTTTCCATCGTTCTTCATATTAGTGATGAATGAGCAAATATTAACTAGACTACTTGGAGTGTCCACAAGTCAGGATGTTTAGGGCAAACATTGAATCACTGAGTGAGCCCAAGTACATTATTATGAATGCCTTTCTCACAAATGCATGAGTGGGTAATATAGACCTCTTTTGGAAGCAGAAGGAAGAAAAAAAATTCCTAATTTGAATATCAATGTTTTTAGTGAAGGATTCCCTGTGTCATGTGACTCAATCAGATGAAACTGGTTTATCTTTAAATGAAAATGAAGAAGTTTCAAATCTTTAAGTTTGCATTGTCTTTTTTCCTGAGCCTACTTTTCCCAAACATAGTGCCATGCGATAATTATAATGGTATGATGGAGAAAATATGTGAATGCCTTAAGGCTACATAACAGTTAAAATAATGACGTTAGTTGCTGTTGGTACTCAACAGATGCATAATAAGCATAACCACACTGTCTACATTACATCATACGGTATTTACATTTTGTTCATTATTCATCACTGTTCTGTTCATCACTGTCACCTCATCTTCCATTCTCTCATTCCTCCTCATATGCCCCGGCTAGAACGTAGCTCATCACGCTTCTTGTGCAGTGGTAGTGTCCTGGCCACAGTATGTAACTTATGCAGCCTCTCTGCAAGTCAGTAGGGACCTACACCTAGAAACAGCAAGTCTGAACACGCAGGCTATATATTTTGTTGCAGAGTCCGAGGGTAACTTAGCTGAGGTGTGGAACAATCTGTGGTGATGACTTGGTATGGAACATACAGTCCAAAACAGACTTACTTGCTCTATGTGATGTGAACAAGAAATTAATTCCGTTATCACTACCTTTTTATTCTTATTTTAAGATGAGCGGCAATAAACCATACATTTGACGTCACGTGGTCATCTGTTGTGTGTGCTCGAGTCCACACCCTTGCTGTCACGTTGATGACGTATTCACACTCAGGGGACTGCGTTAAAATAAAACGGCTCCAAATATATCAGTATCTGCCCAACATACATCGTTTTTCTTTTACCTACCCTTCGCTCTAGCGTGAGGGTATCTCTCTCTCTATTTCTCGCTCTCGCTTTCTCGCTCTCTCTCTCTGCCCTTATAAGGAAGCAGAGCGCTCGGCGCAGGCAGGGCGGAAGCGGTCACAGACAGGAAGACCAGAGACACGGAACCCGGGACCATAACACACCCACTGGAAGGAAGAAAAAACAGCTTTCTCGGACTGTATTAACGGTTGTCCCGAAGCGCAGGTAAGAAACGAGGTTTAGCGTGTTTGTGTGGTGGTCCTCTCTGATTAGGGACGTCTGCGTGGCTTTGTTGAGGAGGAGAGACACACGGTGGCCTGGATCAGACCAGTCGGAGTTTTCCTCCTCCACCCTCACAGCCCGGACTGTCATCTCTCACGGTAAACGAGGAGTTTATGGACCACAGGCACAGTCTAAATTAAAAATAGCAGTTCGTTTGAGGGGTTTTTAGTTTAAATGTGCGTGTTATGCCTGCAGACAGGACAGGGGTTGCCGTGCAAGAGGACAGGGAACCGTCTCTGCACACTCCAGCACTGTCTTGCTTTGTGTTTTATACATGTAGTAAAGTGTCCCCTCGTGAACAGCTCATAGCACAGCACACAGTGTGAATAATGTGAAAGTCTTTCTCTGCGTTTAACCCTTTCACCAAGTGGGGGCAGTAACTACCATGCTCAAGGATACCTCAGTGGTGCCACAGACAGCCCTAAGATTCGAACTCACAACCTTCTGATCGCAGGGGTAACTCCCTAACCATCAGGCCACCAGCTGCCGCTTTCTCAGATCTTTTAAGTAGAATGGCTTCAGGTTAATCATGTGAAATGTGCCTTTTGCCTCCAGTTGCTTTGCTTTATTGTGCCTACAGTCCTAAATCCTATTATCGTCTGGTCACGGCTTGTGTGTCTAAAGTGTCTTTGCTTTAGACATCTCCCCCGCAGCCGCAGCGACTGTGGCCCTGCTGGCGCTGAGAGAGGGGATGGGATCTGGCCTAATTCTCCCAGTGCTGAAGTAGAAATGACCTGCTTTCGTCCAGAACGCTGTAGACTGCATCCTAGCTCTTCATATGTCTGATATAGGCGTGATTTTACCCTGAGGATATTCATGTTGTAAGCACTCCGCTACGCTGCTTGTGTCACCTAAATCTTTCTGCTGTTTTGCAGCTCGATCAAAGCTTTATTGCACACACGGTAAGAGTTTTCCAGGTGTGGCATGGATTTTTGCACTGCGGGTCACAGATTCTTGAGGTGACATACAGTGTTAAAGGCCACATTATCTGCAGATATTTTCCTAAATCAAAGTCTGTGCACATTGCGCTTGAGGTCACACTGCTGCATTCATGACTGGCATAGCTGTGTAATTGCAGCGTTATCAACTATTTGTGCAAATGTTGAGCCGGTGTTATCATGACACAGCCTCCTCGTAAATAAAGGAAGGGTGGATGTTTTGCAATTATGTCCCTCAAAGAGAATCCCTGCTCTAGAAGATTCTCTCAGCTTGTAAGCAGAGCCCATTTGCCTGGACTTATTTGATTATGCAAGTTTGTTTGCTCTGGTTCCCTTTTAAAGTGCAAACGTGTGGAAAGAAGACCATTGTCTGATTGACTTTGTTCATTTGAGCCTTTTCAATGAATTCCCCTGAATAAATGTTTTAATGAGCTAAAAAGAGTACAAGTCCTGCAGGCCGGGATGTGGGTGTATATAGAAGAACTGCACAGGACTTTTCTGACAGCCAGGTTCTGTGTCTGCTTGCATTGATCCAACACTGTGTGATCCATACTACACATTATGTAGCAATACACCAGTAATCTTACCTTTGGAGAAACCTGATTATGTGCACAATGGAACTGGTTAATATCATCTCTGCTAATATTTGCGTTAATGTCAGGATGGGTTCCCCCATGGAATAGAAAGTGTTCTAATTAGGAGCAGGTGATTCAGTAGCACAGCTGCGTACCTGTGTTTTTCTGTGTGGAGTCATTCAGGTGGAGGTTATGAGTCAGCCACTGGGATTGGTGGATCAGGTTTCTGTTACATAATCTTGGTCTGTAGGTAGTGTGCACTCGAGGGGAAGAAAGACCTTGGGGAAATAAAGGCCCTGCTGCTCGAAAGCTCCTTGCGCAATTGGGCGTGCAGAGCCACTTCTAGTTTCTTGGATGCATATGAAAGATGTTCATATTCCTTTATGGTGAAACATTGTTTTCTGATGCTGTAGACTTTACGGAAGAGACTTCGTATGTAGACCCTAAACTTGGGCATGTGAGGCTGAATACTTTTTCAAGGAGCAAGTTATAAATAATCTCATCTTGGAACTACTGGAGCCCACCTGTTCACTGTTCGAAGTAGTTGACTATGTGGGATGTCTTTTATATTTTTCAACAAATAATGGAAAGTAGTATTGGTATCAATATCTGTATCAGTACAATCCTTTCTTTTTTTTTTTTTTACAAAAATTTGCATAAAATGTGTTTCCTATATTAAATTTGTAGACTCAAGTGTTCAGATTTTGAATTTCAGGTGACTAAATCAGATTTGTTTAGTCAGTCTGTAGTCGCATTAGGTTTAGTATATTCGTGTTAGTTGCTGTAGTAACAACAAAAGCATAAGTATGCATACTTGGGAGAGGTAGACGAAACTTGGCGAACTGGTTGCATTTGTGAGCTTAAATCCCGATCACCACTATCTGTGTCTGTTGAAAGCCTCGTTGTGCAGCACCAACATTCTTGTCGCACAGTGCCCCCAACCCCAACTGGTTGAGGTTCTCATGAAACCCGATCAGATTGGTTAAACTGAGTTGCATGTCTGATAACCCACATTTGACCTACAAATGTTGCTTGAAGAAAGTTTTGTCTTTGTGCCAGTCAAACAGCAGAAAAACTGTTCTGCTCAGATCGACTGTACTGAAAATGTTGAGCTGCCTGTCTGAACAAGGACTTTTTCTCTTTCCCTCTGACAGGCATGGCAGAGCTGGCGAGTCTGGTGCAGCGGTTGGAGGTGGCTGTGGGCCGTCTGGAGGCTGTTTCCGGTCCTGGGGGTGCAGGCAGCTCTGCTGTTGGTTCTGGAGGTATCTAACATCCAGTACAGGACCATTTATCATTAAATAACTGCTCACCAGATTAGTGTTACTGGAATCCACATGTCATCTTGTTGCTAAACCCAAGCTGTTTTTAGGTCGCAAAATCAGCAGTCTTGTGTGTTTAATAGCTTCACATCTGCTAACATTTCACTTTCCTACTGCAGTTGTGTCAGCATACGTTGAGGCCTTTGATGCCTTAATCTCTGGCCCTGTGGCCGAATACATCACCCTGAGTCAGAAGATAGGCGGCGACGTCCTGAAGCATGTATGTGCCACCATGCTAAAAGATCAACTCTCTAGCATGTTTATACATTCTCCTTCTGGATTATTGTTACTTCTCTTTTTTTTTTTTTTTTGCAGGCTGAGTTGATGAAGCAAGGTTTTTCCTCTCAACGGCAGCTTCTAGTGACAGCCTCCTGCTCCCAGAAGCCTTCTGATGTAAGCAATGGTTGATTTGGTAAAATGATTTGTCCCACCTTATGTAGTTGATCCTCTATAGATGTTTTGCAGGGGCTCTTGCAACTGATTTGATTTAGAGCACTTTTGGGACCAGAATCAGAGTTGGGTTTAGTATTGCTGTGTTGGGGTTACATTCATAATGAGTAAAAAGCTGTGATGATGATGATGGAAAGCATCTCTAAAACATCTGATGTTCACTTTCCAAATAAGATTTTGGCAAATTCTGATCAATTTTAGTTTTGTATTACAGGAAAATCTTTTTGATTTGTAATGGCCCTTCTGTTCATGTGTGTAGGCCACCCTGACCTCTCTGCTGGCTCCAGTGTCTAAAGTGATTCAGCAGGTGCAGTCCTTCCGAGAGCAGAACCGCTCCTCTCCGCACTTCAACCACCTCTCCGCTGTCAGCGAGAGTGTGCCTGCCCTCGGCTGGGTCGCCATGGTGAGCTTGCCATGCTTGGAACTGTCAGCTTTGTGCATGTCTGGTTGTTGTGTTTATGGGATGTCATTTATGTAATCTAGCATGTAGCTGATCGAAACAGACCATTTATTCATTCTGTCTTCTACAGTGAGACAGTGTGCAGGCATTTTTTTCGCCTTTTCAGGTCTGGCAACAATTACCCAGTGTTTGAGCCAAGTGGCCTGAGGCGTTTGTGTGTTAAATTTGAACCAAATGGAAATATAAAGTTGAAAGAGTTATGGATTCTTTAGATAACTATATTCATGAATATTTATTTGAAAAGTCAAGAGTTTTATCATGAGTTCTATTTTGACTTCTACTATATTTTATATTGCTCTTGTCTTTGTATCTGTGTTTGTGCATTCATAGCACAAGCAATTTTATCCAGTATCAATAGTTTTTTCTGATTCTGATGAGTTTGATTTATTATAAAACAAGAGGTGTACCCTTTATACCACAAAGCAGGAATTTTGAGAACTTTGTCTTTTTGTTAGTCCCCTAAACCAGGTCCTTACGTCAAAGAGATGCAGGATGCGGCCATGTTCTACACAAATCGTGTGCTCAAGGATTACAAGGAAAAGTAAGCTTAATAATGCATTATAGTCATGATTCAAAAATGGCTGCTAGCTGTTTACAAGATGGTTTGTGCCTTATTTTTCAGGGATAAGATGCACGTGGACTGGGTCAAGGCCTACGTGTCCATCTGGACTGAACTGCAAGGTTATATCAAGCAGTATCACACCACTGGACTTGAGTGGAGCAAAAGTGTGAGTTATACTCTCAGTTTATTGTGCTGCTAGCTTTGTAAATCTCTCTGCTTTCTATGTCTTGCTATGATGGTCTATTGTTACTTTGTATATTTCGCAGGGTCCTGTTGCCTCAGCCTCAGGAGCTCCAAGTGCCCCTTGCGGTGGAGCCGCTCCTCCTCCTCCCCCTGGCCCCCCTCCTCCACCCACTGACCTGAGCCAATCTGGAGGTGGAGACTCGAGTGCCACCAGCCGCAGTGCTCTCTTTGCTTCCCTCAATAAGGGAGCAGACATTACTAAAGGTAATGTACTGTAGCTGAGTCTATATTGTGTGGCCTCAGTCAGGAACTGGAGTCATTAATTCATTTCAAGTTTTACACATACAAGTGATATGGTGAAGCCATGTGCCGTTAATATATTTAACACTTTCTCTTTCTTTCACAAATTCTAAGGGCTGAAACATGTGTCTGA
>JBBPCY010000142.1:13439243-13459330 GCA_037974405.1 Brachyalestes nurse | reverse complement strand
GTGTGATAGTGAGCACTTCTGCTTTGCTGAGATAATCCATCCCACCTCACAGGTGTGCCACATCAAGATGCTGATCTTTCATTGGCCTTTCATTGTGGGCAGTATAAGGTACACCTGTGCACTACTCATGATCAGTTGCAGGTTCACTCATCTCTCTGTTCTGTGTGACTACAAGAAGTGAAACATTTTGCGCGGACGTTTCTCCTCTGCTGATCATTCTGGGTTAAAAATGCATTGTAACGTGCAATGCATTACAGTAATTCGTTACTTTTGTAACGCGTTACTCCCAACACTGTATACTTATATATCCTTACTTATATATCCTTATTTATCCTTACTGATTTATTAATAATAGCCTTGAAATAGTAGCAGAATTCGTCATTTTTTCATTTCTTTTGGTATGAATAAGCATTCTGCACCCATCCTGATTCATGATCTGAACCATAAGTCCTTTTTCATCACATTTTTACACGCAGCAGTGAGCATTCAAAGTGCATGCCAGTGACGTTCTGTTTGATGTTTAGTTTAATGTTTAGTTGTTTGGAGGTCTTTTCATTTTTACTGACATATTTTTACCCAATGCAGCTTAAAGACATGGACATGTGTAACAGCACCGTCAGCTTGGATGTGTGTGTGTGTGTGTGTGTGGAGTCTGAAAGATACATATTCTAAACTTGTGTTTTTTCAAGATTTCTCTCAAGTTGTAAAACATCAGCGTGAAAAGACCTTGATCCTTTGTCATCCCTTCTGGTGCAAAAGAAATTGTTCTAGAAAAACTGACTATAACTGTAATATATCCTTATGCTTTTAAATAATCTCTTCTCTGTATTTAATGTTTCACGGAGCACAAATGTATATGTATAGGGAATGAATGAAGAGCTGTTTCAGAACCTTGATGCTGTCCGCCAACTGAGATCAGAGTCTTCATTGGAGGATTTGGACATCTCTGAGCCACGGCCCGCCTAATAAGGGAAATGAAAATGGTTTCTGAGTGTCCTCATGTCACTCCTACAGTACTGTGATGTGACCCCAGTGAATCAGCACTTACAGAAACTGTGCCCCCTGCGAGAAACCCATTGCATTATAACCCGCCTTCAGCTTAGGGTCCTGTGCTATCTTATCACATGCAAAGGCCACTTGCTCATTGACATCCATGAAAAACCCATTTTCTGTATCCTGAAATACAGAGTAATAGACAGGGAGTTCACTATAATACCATGTTGAGTCAGCAAAGCATGGATCTAAAATGCATAAAAATATTTGACCGCAATACCTGAACTGCAGTCTTGCCAATCATGAGAGACAGCACATATATACCAGACACTTCCTCTTCCACCATTTTCTTAATCGCGCCCATGCTCAGAGGGTTGCAGCAGTTGTCCCCTATTCAGACAGACACAACAGAGTCAACGCAAGGTCTATATTCTGTATGAAAAGCAAGATAATATAATAATGCATTCACTAAGGGTGTACAACTTCTGCACAGTATTACAACACTGACTGTGAACATGGTTTCATACTGCAATTAAAAAATGCCGAAACACCACTCAGTCTCTTCTGCAGATCTCTCACTGCCGTGCTGCCCATCCCCTAAATAATTTATGTTCAACGGTGGTCTTTACCAGTAAAGGGGGTCTAACAAATCATGCAGAAAGACAGAAGGACTGCACTACTATGATGTGCATCAATAAAATGGCCAGTTTGTGTATACAGTGAATAATTAGGGCTCTGCAGCTCTAACAAATATCAAAAAGATCTAATCAACCCTCCACTTCAAAATGTAAAATCGTATCAAATCTGAATATATGTATGATGTTAAACCACTAGCATTAAAGTAGTATGCATTTTAGTCACATAATATTGCCAATGCTAGTGCCATCCTCATGTAGCCCTAGTATAGAGTATCATGTACATGTGTCATCACACCCATTCCATATCAGATATTGAAAAATTGTATCAAACCTCGACCGAAAATGTAAAATCGTCTCAAATCTGAACATATGTATTATGTTAGACCACTAGCATTCATTTAATGTGAATTTTAGTCACATAACATTGACAGTGATAGAGACATCCTCATGTAGCCCTGGTATAGTGTATCATGAACATGTGTCGTCATACCCATTCCATGCCAGAGAACCAAAGGTGTGGAGTCGTTGGACCCTTGCACTGGGCCTGAGAGCAAAAATATTGCTCCAGCCCCAATGATCAGGCGCAGGTCCATGTTTGGTCCAACTGTAGACTACTGCAGAGGTGAAGGATACACAACGTGCCTCTTAGACAAGAAAGGCAACAGAAAAATCATGTGACAGTTGAAGAGGAAGTTATGAGAAAATTCTCAACTAGGAACACGGGGGAAGAAGAACTGAGCAAACCAGAGAGGAACTGGAAATATTTCCCTGCGACAAATCGCAAACAGCTCTGCTTCTGACGACTTTTGTTGCCAGGACATTCTCTCAGCTGTCTTCGCAGCCTTAATGAACTGTCTGCATAAAGGTTACATTTAACAAATTGTTTGCTTAGCCTCCTTACTTATGCCTGAAAAACCATAACTCACTTCACTAATGCTGCAAGAAAAATCCGAACTATCATAAACACATAACACCAATAAGAAAATACTCACTGTAACAACTTGCTCTTCCTGCAACGAGTCACATGAGTGAACCGAAACAAATGGGAGGCTGTGCTGGGTGGCGACAAAACATTAGTGTTGTAGATCATATGGTGATTACATGAACCGAAAAACACCTGGACCAGACAGTCCACATTATTTACAGAGCAGATCAGCAGACGTAGTACGTCATGTGACTAAAGCGAGCGTTCGTCATGTAACTAAAGAGAGCGGTTGCTGCGATTTACAAGTCACATCCTTACAGAGTTCTTCCGACAAAATGATCTAGAAATCAGTCATTCTGGGCAGAACTGCTCTTGTTTCATTTGAACGCTTCCAGCCGGCTCAAGTCCAATTTACAACATAGCAGGGCTGGGGGGTTTTACAATGTACGTTTTAAAATGTTCTGATGGTGAAAACACTTCTTTATTACACGACGAGTCGTACCTGCTCGTTCAGTCCGTGCCAGCTGCTATCAACTAAAACTTTACATATCCGGGTAAGAGAAATATAGACTCAACTACCTACACCAGTCTATTAGGCTCAAATGACAATTGCACAGAATTGTTTCTTATTTATTACTCCTAAACTAAGCTTTGTGGTAAAAGATCGTGTTATGCAATAAGTATCATAATCTTTGTTTGGTGTAATTTTTAGATAATGTTAATAATGTTAAAAGGTCGGAAGTAACATTGCTGCCTGAAGGATAATAAGAATTTAAAAGGTGTTTTCTGGGACAGAGAGAAGTGGTCAGTGTCAGTATTATCAGGTGGTAGAGGAGGCGCTGTCATGTGCGTTTATATTGATCGTTGTTTCTTGTTGGAGAGGTTTTCAGTGTTGCTATCAGTTGTTTATAGTTTCGGTCCATAACTCATGTGCTACTCTTATGATACATCAGTCAACAAAAATACTGGTGTCACGTTTGCTTTCTTTTACAGTAGCCTGATTGGTCAATATAGTATCTGCTCAGTCATCACTCGGAGTGGAACAGAAATGGTCAATTTTACATGATTTTACACAAATGGATACCCGAGCCACTGAGGCAGACACCATGCAGGAAATACAATAATCAAGAAAACATATAACAAACCTCGTATCTCCAATAAAACTTTTTAAAACTTGGTTTTCTGAAATTCCAAATATACACAAAGTTCTGAACTATTTCTTTTGATCGTCATGAAATTTCTTTTTAAATGATGTAAAATAAGTTTTGTTCCAAAAGTGCTGCTGTAGTACACATTTTAATTTTGCTTAGATAAAAGAACAATAAAAAATGTTATTCTCTTTCACACATTTCTTTTAAATATTTTCAGCACTCTATTAAAGTTGGCACACCCTTAGTCCTAACAGTTTTCTATTGTCTTATAAATACTGGGAAGTGTGTGGTGTGAAACTGAACACTGTAAGGATTAGATTTGGATTACTTATGTCATAAGATCAACCGCAGTTTCCCCCTCCCCACACGCAAGAGGAAGTGTGACTGTATCTGTGTACGCAGTGAAAAGGTTTCAGAAGAATTTTCAGATCAGGATTTGCCACCATAATTACCAAACAGGGAACACACAGGAGAGAGTTTTGTAAAACAAATGCAATATGGTTTGAACTGTATGTAAACTTCCATTGTGTGCAGGAGTACTGTATGTAAACTTTCTGAATGTGCAGTAGTGGTTTTGGAACTTGTTCCACTTGACAAATCAATAATATTATCTGGAATGTTTTTGATGCAGGACTTGTGGACACAATGCTTTAGTGAGCCCAGATCAGTTACTGTGCTCAGCTACTGTCTGCCATGGCAAAGAATTATGGCTGTTCTATTAACACTGCTGCGGAGGACCAAAGGAGTGAGGAGAACTCCCCACTGCTGGAAAAACAAGCAGAGCAGCTCCCAGGTAGGACCCCAATTCTGACATTTCTTCTTTCTGGTCTTTGAATGTGTTCTTAACAATCAGTGATGGTTCTTGTGAACATTTTATGGGCTGAGTTTAAATTGAGATGACAGTAGATTGACACCCTTGAATAGTAGAGTGACCACCAAAATATAAAACACACTCTAAATAAAGTGCCCCCTTATAGTCATATGTGAACACACAACAGCACAGTACACAGTACAACATCTTCCTCTGCATTTAACCCATTTACCAAGTGAAGCAGTGGGCTGTCACCAACAAGGGGCACCGGGGGGAGCAGTGTGTTGGACAATACCATGCTCAAGCGTACCTCAGTGATGAAACTAGGAGTGTTGGGATTAAAACCCACAACCTTCTGATTGCAGGGGCAACTCTCTTACCACTATGCCACCAGCTGCAATATATAAATGTGGGTTTATTTTGCATTATCTAAAAGAATGTTTCACTGAAAAATCTCATTTATTCACGACAAATGTAGATTATTGGCCAAATCACATTTGATTTCTGAACTGAGAGCACACAATAAAAAATATACTGAATTGTACAAATAAATAATAACACTTACTATTTAGCTGTGCATATCCACAATATTTATGTCATAAAAACCCAGTGTTTCATTCGAACAAATCTGTCAGCTGCTTGAACAAGTATCAGTTTTGGCCATTTTCTCACTTCCACACTTGAGGTCATTTACCGCATTTTTTCAGTCATAATAAGCACACATTATTTTTTTTTCCATAAACATCAAGTAAGCCAAAATGCAACATGTTCATAAAGCTTGCGACTCACTATGGAAAGGTTTAAGTATGTGTTGTTGAAAAGCAATGTATAACAAAATACTAATAATGTAGTCAGAAGTCATTTCACTTTTTATTTTCACATCCAGCATCCACATGTTCAGAATATGTTCCTTCTGTAGAACCACTAAAAGTAAATTAATCTAATTCTGTATCCACAAGCAATGTGATTGTTAAAGATTCAGTTAATTCACATTATCCATATTTGTTAATGGATTCAGAACACTCCACTAGTGAAAGTTAAAAAAAACACACAAAGAATCCAGCTAATGTGTGTGAGTTTTTCAGCAGCATTTTCTAAATCACCTTTTTTGTTAATCAAGTATCATGTTTCAGTCTATTGTGAGGTAACATGCAGATAATGTTAAATAAAGCGGATTATTTTAAGATAAGATTAGTTTGATCTTTGTATTATATTAAACCCGGTTTGTGCAACATTTATAAACCCGTATTTAAAGTGCCATTTTGTCAAGCGCCCAAGTACTTTAGTCTGATATTGGAAAACTACCCCTCTAAATAGGATCTGTTGCCAAAAAGGTTTGTCTGCGACAGAGAGGACAGACTGGGCAAACAGGTTCAGGAAATAAGTTTTATTTTTGAAAGACTAATTGCCTCTTCATCTAAGTCTTTTGTTCAATTTTATATAACACTGTTGAGTTTAAGTGTCATCAACATGACTGTGATGTTGATGTTGTATGTGTGACAGTGCCTCCCAAATGCTGCTCTGTACGATACAATCTGGCCACCATGATGTTCTTCGGCTTCGCTGTGGTTTATGGTCTCCGGGTCAACCTCAGTGTTGCCATGGTCGCCATGGTCAATGGAACTAGTCCCAAGCCAAATGTGAATGGCAGTGAAACAAAGGAATGCCCAGCATCCTCTGGTACCTTGAACAGCAGCAACCAAAGTACGGATGAGCCTGATGGGGTAAGAGTTTTTCAATTCTCACAGCACAGCTGTAGAATTATATAGAAAATAATTAATATAATATAGAATACAGTAATACAATGGAACTAATAATATATAATATAGGACCTTATTTAAAGGGTTGTTATGGGTCATTATGTTATTGAATGATTGATATACATAAATGACCTATTTTCTGATTGTCTGACTCTTTCACAAGTGAAATGAGATGCACTGTGTTAAAAAAGCTATTTTAAATGTATAGAAAGAAAACTGTAAAGTTCAGGACGATATGGGCCTGTTATGTCAGTTTGCAGAGGGTAGTTTGTTGAGATACCATAACGCTATGCAATGTTTTGCTTTTCCTGTTCCATCTCACTCTAGGGGCCACGATATCCATGGGATTCTGAAACGCAGGGAATGCTACTTGGTGCGTTTTTCTTTGGTTACCTGTTAACCCAGATCCCTGGGGGCTACCTGTCTGGCCGCTTTGGTGGAAAAATTTTTCTGGGAGGAGGAGTTCTGGGCACAGCAGTCCTCACCCTGCTCACCCCTCTGGCAGCCGAGCTTGGGGCCGAATGGCTGTTTGCTCTAAGGGCATTAGAGGGATTTGGAGAGGTGAGAACACAATCAAATATTTTAGTATATTAAGACATATCTGATTTTAATTTAGCTTTGTTTCATAAGAAGGAGTGAAGGCTGAACTCTGTGATTGATATAGGGTGTTACATTTCCTGCCATGATGGCCATGTGGGCATGTTGGGCCCCACCGTTGGAGAGAGCTCGTCTGATGACTCTCTCAGGAGCCGGCGCGAACTTTGGTGCCTTCGTCGCTTTTCCTCTCACTGGCTTCATCTGTCACAGCCTGGGATGGCCAGCAGTCTTCTACTGCTGCGGTAAATAGCTAACAGTTATCTCTACAGTCATCTATATGTTTGTAACCTAACCCAGCTAAACTCTTCTTTGCTTTCCACATATATATTTCAATAATCCTAATATTAAGGGAAGATCCCTTAATTTTACAAGATTTCTGCATATTTAAATTATTTAGTCAGGTTTAATGTGAAATAACATGGAAATGTGCTGACTCCGATTTTTTACTTTGGTGGTGATGGGAACCAGGGGTCACAGTTGCTACAATGGAGGTCTTTTAGTTTTTATTAAAATAGCCCAGTGCATCTATTCTAGTCTCCAGAGTTTTAACATGTCATGTTGTAGATTTACAGTAGTAAATCTGAAGAAAAAAATGCTTTCTTTAAGTGCTAGTTTACCCTGCATCGCTTTACTTGTACCTCACCAGCATAATTTTATGTTTTTAAAAAGTTTTATGTCAAAACCTTATTAAAGAAACATTGTTAAACAATGTCCTGAATGAGAGGCAGTGTGTTCCATGTAATAACTTTCTTTGATAGTTTTGGCAGCATCAAACTATTGGATCTCGGGTTCCTGTCTGGTTTCCACAACTACCAATTGTGAATAATTCTGATTCCTTATGTTTTTCTATAACGGAGCAATTTACATCATACCAGGTTCAATTTAAATGACTAGGTTTATTACATCTTAAAAGTAAAAAAAGTGTTCCCATCATTACAATTAGGATATACCACTCTGCACATTCTGCACTCTCTGTAGTCACTTACTTGGACCATCATACTGTTTCTACACTGGTGAAAGATATTTTAGTGAAATATGGCAGTAATATGTAAAATCTCTTTCTAAATTTTGAAACCGATTTTGTGATCGTTGACCTGGGAATTTATTTCTGTTCTCACTTTTCACCCCCAGGGGGCGCAGGGTGCCTGTGGTCAGTACTGTGGTTCATCCTGGTGTCAGATGACCCTCGCACGCATCCAAGAATAAGCGAGGAGGAAAAAGAATACATAATCAGCTCTATAGGTTCAGAGGTATAAAGTGATCTTCCATAAATTCTTAACATAAAGCTTGTCAGTAAAGCTTAAATGCTATGAAGCTTGTTTAAAATGAAACGCATCATCATTGCACTTTTCAAACTCTTGAATCTTCAGTTACCAAGCATAGCATTATTTGTACATCCACTTATGACACCTGAGGTCAACTTTTAAATCATGTTTAATAATTCTGAGTACACTATTATGTGTGTGTACGTCTTCATGAAATGTAGTATCTTAATAAATGTTTTAACCGTGTATGCCTATATATGACACGATGTCTTAATGAATCTAGAAGTATCTTATAATCAGCACCATAAAAGAAACTATTGTTTTCTCTTGTACAGGGTGGTTCTCATGGTTGGTCAGTGCCTGCTCTGCCCATGCTGCTCTCGGTTCCTCTCTGGGCCATTAACATCACACAGATGTGTTCTAACTGGTCTTACTACACTCTTCTTACCTCACTGCCTACCTACATGGACACAGTGCTGCACTTTGACCTACGCCAGGTTAGATGCTGAATATTTTGGTCCAGATGCTATAGTTTGGGTCGATCATCATACAGACCCATTTTATGGGAAATTCCTTCCGTTTAAAAAATGTTTAAATTACTATCTTAAAGTAAAACATTCACTTTGATCCATTTAACACATTTTCATATATCCTCATATTCAGCCTACAAAAGATCGGCTCTGCACATTCATGATAAAGTTAAAGTATTTCAGAAACAGCCCAAATGGCTTTTAGAATGCAGCACAATATGGGGTGACCTGCATTTACATATATCAGTCTTTAGGGCACTGTAACAGCATGTTCAATTTTAACGGATAAAGAGAGGTTAGAAAATGGTCATGTAAAACTTTTATGTAGATAAAACCACATGAACATCAAAAGTGGAGCTCAGGGAGGCTTTTTTAAAAATTAATATAAAATAAAACAATATAATAAAATATAACAAAATAGGATCAGGTAAAAGTACTGTAAAAGACAGAACATCTCTACTGTGAATATATGTAACCTATGATAAAGTTAGGGGGAAATGGATATCTTCATGAATAATTAGCTCAAATTCACCAGAAACAAAACCTTTTTTTTTATCAGAACCATATCACTATTATTGGCACTCTCAATACAGAGCAAGGTATCTGAGAGTTCAGAATCTCTCCAGAGCTTCAGGGTATTCTCTCCAGAGCCTCGGGTCTTCTTTTCTTTAGATCACCCCACAGAATTTCAAAAGGATTCTGCACCGGCTATGTAAAAATCTGTTGTGTGGATTTGGAGGTATGCTTTGGATCTTTGCCCAGCTGGCAGATTCAACCACAACAAAATTTTAGTGCCAGTTTTTCATGTAAAACCTTCGTGGAGTCTATGAGCCATACACCCTAATGAGGTTGTTATGGCCTTTGAGGAATTAACAGCCCCTAAAATATCAACGATCCCCTGCAGTAACGTGCAGTGGGAAAGAAGTTCCCACAAAACCAATTTCTAGTCAAACGTGGTAATTTTATTTATTTATTTTTTTACTGTTTTACCGTTTTACTGTTTTTAAGGTCGGGCGTTGCAAAAGCATTTCACTGCATGTCGCACCATGTATGATGGTGTATGTGACAAATAAAATCTGAAGCTGAATCTCAAACTCCAGGCAGTTATGTGTGCGGTTAAGTGGAAAAAATAGGCATTTTTCTGCCATGCCTTACAAAACTTTTGTATAAAAGTGAGATCAGAGACTTGATAACCCCAATCTCATGCTTTCTCTCTGTGTGTTCTGCAGAACTCCTTTTTGTCGGCTCTGCCCTACCTGGGAGGCTGGTTGTTCTCCGTTCTCTCAGGTGTGATCGCAGACAACCTCCTTGAGAGGGAGCTGCTGAGCGTAACAGCTGTTCGCAAAATCTTCACTATTGCAGGTCAGCATTCCCTTACAACTGATGTCAGTTTTGTTTGTCATGAGACAGTTGTGTCCTCTTTCTGAACGACTGCTTTGTATGTGCGCAGGTATGCTGCCACCAGCAGGGCTTCTGGTTGCTGTGGGTTTCTCGGGCTGCAGCGGTGTCCTGGCTGTAACTTTTCTAACTCTGTCCAGCACTATCGGAGGTGCCAGCTCTGCTGGAGTCTTCATGAACCAGATAGATATTGCTCCTAGGTATTGATACTGTCTGATATCACTGTCACCCTGGGCCTTTCCGTTGCATGGAATACATACAGTACTGTGCAAAAGTTAAAAGCACCTGCAAACATAACCTTTAAAAACTGTTTATAACAGCAGTACAAATAACATTATACAGTAAATAGTGATTTTATATAAAATATATAAATGTGTTTCTTGTAAAAGCCCAGAATTACTTGTAGTTTCCATCAGAAACCTGGATTGACTCAGTCAGTCCTTCATTCAATTCAATCAGGAGCTGCTGATGGAATTTCACAAATTCAAGCAACTGCAGGAGGCATTGAGGAGAAATCTGGAACTGAACCTGTGTTCTCCTCACCAACTGGCAAAATATCAACTACTTTTTACAAACAAAATACATCTTGATACTCTTTACTGCTTTCTTGTTTGTTTGCAATTATTCTAGTATTAACTTTACTAGAAGAAAAACACTATCACATGCTGAGAAAAAATGGCTTTAAACTATTTGCATAGACTTTTACACAGTAGTGTACATGGAATACAATTTAATGTATTTATGAGATACTTATGGGATACAACTACCTTTGTTTTTTGTAGACACAAGCCTGATGGCAGAACATTTGGAATTATTTCACTCCATTAAATAATGTAATCTTTCACAATTAATACAAATGCATTCAAATATACTTTTAGATGTCCACATTTGCCTGTTTTCACTTCATACGCTGCATGGATGAGCCTTTTTTGTGTACACAAAATGACGTAAAGACTTCAAAGTATTAATGCAAATAATTGTAATTGCTTTCATGTTCTTTGCTGTCAAAAGAAATTGGAAAGAAAATCAGTGCTATAGCTCTTCCCTACTGCTCATTCTTAATGGTTTCTGAGCCTTTCGCAAGAGAACTTTGCCTATCACGTTTCCTCTTTGTCCTTATTCTTTCTTTCCCTTAATCATGTAATCAGGTATGCAGGTGTGTTGCTTGGGATCACAAACACTTTCGGGACCATCCCAGGAGTGCTTGCGCCAATCGCAATGGGGCATCTTGCCAAAGATGTGAGTTGCTGTTGCAGAATACTAACACGATATCCAGTAAGGACCCAGTTTGGTGAAATATTAAAAATAAAAGGTGCTTTCTCTTTTCCACAACAGCACTCCCTGATGGGATGGAGGAAGGTGTTCTGTGTGTCCGCAGGGGTGAGTGCCTTTGGAGCGTTCATCTACACACTGTTTGGCACCGGAAAGATCCAACCCTGGGCAGTGGCAGAGGACGAGACAGAGAGAGGGCACTAGACATGTTGTGACAATGGGCTCTATTCAGCAGTATTTAGCTGGTGAGCTGAAGTTCCTCAGGATGCTATGTGGGCCTTTGTTCCTATAGCCTATTTAAGAGCTAGTAAGGGTGCAGTGTGCATTTTATATGTTTTTTTAAAACAATAATGCCACTAATACTTTGATGGTATTGATTTTATACGTTGGATTGAAAGATGAAACTGTAACAAGTGCCGTGTTGTGGCACTTGCCTATAACATGTGAAAATGATGGGAACAAAGCACATTTGACACTCTTTTAATAGTCCAAATTGTTTAATCATTTTTTTATAATTTCTTTTTTATAATATTTTGTTTATATTTGAAGAGTATAATGTAAACCAATACAAAAGCAATACAAATTGTCTGGTGTTTCATTTGTTACACTTCCTTTTACTGGGTAAAAGATTTCATGGTACTGCTCAGGTCATAATCTTGGACAAGCAATGAAACCATTAAAATGTCATTGTTCATGTCATGCCATTTTGATATAACAATGTTGTATAGGTCATTACCTGTTTAGTAAAGTGATTGTTTTAAACCTAAGACAGAAATGTGTCAAAAAATAATTTTGAATGTACACCACAGTATCAATTGTAAGCACTTGAATTTTGTTTTTCATCGATTGTGAAGTGATAGCCAATGATGATATATACAATGAGTCGTTTATACAGAAAATTTAACTAAAAGTCAAGAACACCTTTCATGTATTCACCTCTTTTATCTGTTTTGTTATTGAGATACATTTACCAGCCCTTATAAATATTAATCAAAATGTGATTGTAAAGCTAATTAGGTCAGTGTAGAAGTATTTGTAGTAAATTTCCATTTGTTTAACTTCTTACCCCAGTGGTTTTACTTGCTTCCAGAGACGTGAGTTAACTTGAAAATGTTCAATTTGCATCAGCTTATCAAAAAACACAAAACAAATTAGTTTTATTAAGGATTAAGTCATGCTGAATAAAAACTGAACATCGACAAAATTTACCAGCATCTTGTTTTAGATAATTAAAACATATTGAAACTGTCCAGGCGACTGAATATCAACAAAATTTACCAGCATTTTGTTTTAGATAATTAAAACATATTGAAAGACAGAATAACGGAATATGCGTTTAACACCATAGTTTTTTCATAGATCATTCAATTTTAAGTTAAATATAAATAATATAAATACTTAAAGGTATTCTTATAAAAGTATAAATCATCATAAAGCAACTTTCTTAAATTACACTCTCATTAAACATACATACATACAAAGTTGCTTTATGATGATTTATACTTTTATATGTAAGTATCATACAATCAATGGTAGCTCAATTGATCTCACAATGTGTAAGTTCAATCTTTCAGTATGTGAACCACAATAAGCCATAATGTTAAAACCACCTGCATGACACTGGGTAGATCCCCTTGTGCTGTCAGTAAAAACAGCTCTGACCCATTGTTTCATCCGTCACCCCCACATTAGCAGCAGATCCTTGAAGTCCTGTAAGTTGTGAGGTGCAGCCTCCATGGATCATTCTAGTTTTTCCAGCACATCCCATAAATACTTCAGAGGATTGAGATCTGGGGAATTTGAAGGCCAAGTCAACACTTTGATCTTTTTGTCTTGTTCCTCAAGCCATTTCTCAGCCCAGGTTTTCCCAACAAAATTTTGCCCAGGGCTTCGCACTGCCATTGTAGGGGTTTTTGGCAGTGAACAGGTTAGCATGGGCACTCTGACCAGTCTGTGGTTACGCAGTCCCATACACAGCAAACTTAGATGCAATGTGTGCTCTAACACCTTTCTATCTTAGCCAGCATTAATTTTTTCAGCAGTTTGTGTTACAGTAGCTCTTCCCTGGGATCAGATCAGACAAGCTAGCTTTTACTTTCTTTTAGTTGGCTCAAACTTAAAAACACACCAATGCACTAGATGAGGGCCTTTGTGAGGGTTGTCTATATCAGAAGTCCCCAACTACCGGGTCACGGAAAGATCTTTTATTTTGAAAAAAAACGCTCGTCTCGGTCACGTGATAATGCATCAACAATTTAGCCCACAAGTTAGCAAACATGAGTGAAACACAAACGCACTTTGTTTTGTCTATACCGGTCCCTGAAAATATTGTTTTACAGTTAAGTGGTCCGTGGCGCAAAAAAGGTCACTGGTCTATATAATATATGTAATACCTAATGGTAAATCAAAAAAAGCCTCCCAATGAAATTCATATTGATTTCAACTAAATTTGACAGGTTAAGCTGTTCACTGTTGTGGTTTATTTGAGGACAGTGGGTTGCTCTGGGAGTGAGTAGCTGGAGATTCTATAGTGTGAAGTGTGAAGGTAAAATTCTGCTGCAGCCTTCATTCTTTCTAACCAAGATATATAGATGTAAATTCTGAAATAAACTTGCTTTCTTTTTTTATTTTGGTATGGTAGGTATGTCCATATATTTAGTAATATGAAATGCAAAGGGTTTTATTTGCTGAAAATACTATTGCTGGGGAAGTCATTTACTTGCTCCGGTTATACTGAGTTAGGGTCAAATCATATACTATTTAGTGAGGTTGTGGATTCTACATAAAATCATGAAAAGAAGATGCAAAGTTTACTGATTGCTTTTGGGCACTGGGATATTCTTGCAGTCGACATGGCACATGCATACAGTTGCCCTAAATGACTATTACTGTGATGGATTTAGGGCAAACGTTTCTTTTGTCAACGTGTAGTTTAGGTAACCTTAAATCAATCGTATCGCTAATACACTATATGGAGAAAAGTATTGGGACGCCTTACCATTATACCAACAGGAGCTTTAATGATATTGCATTTAAATACACAGACTTAAATAGGGTGTTATTTTCCCCTTTGCAGCTATAACAGATTCCACTCTTTTCTGTGGGAATGTATGCCCATTCATTCCGTAGAGTATTTTTGAGCTCAAGCACTGATGTTCGGACGAGAAAGCCTGGCTCATAGTCTGTTCCAGTTCATCCCAAAGGTGGTGGATGGGGCTGAGGTCAGGGCTTTGTGCGGACCAGTCAAGTTCTTTCACACGGAACTCATCCAACTATGTCTTTATGGACCTTGCTTTGTGCACTGGGGCACAGTCATGCTGAAACAGAGACGAACTGTGTCCACAAAGTTGGAAACATGGCGTTGGCCAAAACGTTTTGGTACGCTGATGGAATAAGATTGCCATTCACAGTGGCCTAGCCGAAAGCCTGAAAAAACACGTGTCCCAAAACTTTTGTCCATATAGTGTATGTAAGATACGTGTTCATGATTAACACAGAGCGGCTCCAGCCTGAGGCAGCAGAGGGCGCCTGCCTCTGAGAGAACAGTAAAAACAGTACAGCCCGTTTAATCAGATGATCAATTTATTCTTGTAAATAAATGATCAATTTATTCAGTTCTGAATGTATTGGTTTGTTAAAGTGCAGTCTGGGTGATATTATGTATAAGATAGGAGTTTAAAAATCACCAGCGGTGAACAGCAGCACGGCCCCGCCTCCGGACCGGCATGCGTCACACCACCCGGATGTGAATTCAGCAGTAGTGGCTCATGACTTACTATGGTTATTTTTATTTTTATTGCAGTACTGTGAACGCTGAGAAAAATAAAGAAAAATAAACTCTGAGCAAGTATTAAACACTGTGTTCTGTTCAGAATTTAACACTGGCCTTTAATATACATAGAACCATCCTGAAGGGTTTTTTTAGCACAAAATTGTGTGTGCTTGCCACGTTTTCTCTATTGAGCAAGAAGAATAACTGATCTGCTTTTCGTGCATTTGCAAAACAACCTCCATTGTGCACCTTACATTTGTATATTCATGGGATACAGAATAATATTTTACAGTGCATGGTTCTCAGCCTTTATAGCGTGAAAAAAAATTCCATCCAAATTCATTATATAATGTGGCATGGGCCAGACACATAAATGCCACTGCTTCAGTATTAAAACTATCCTCAGAGGACACTGGGTCTGATGAAATGATGAGAAAGTGAACTAGGAACTGGACAAGAAAAGTGGTGGTGAAAGTCCAATCCCAAGCTTCTGAGTAATGCCTCAGTCCAATTGCCTGCATTATTTTAGAAATAAATTGCACTTTCACAGTCTTATGCTTTTTTACTGTAATCAAATGAAACTAATCATCACAAATGCTGAACTTTTGGAGTACTATGTCACTCATCAGCTATACGGTATACGGTTGGTTCCACTTGGTATGTAGTAATAGAGCTCACTAAATACATTTCTGGGCTGGGTTTTAACTGTGCTCTTGTTTTAATTAGCTTGGTATGCTTATCCGGGTGGATCCAATGTATTTCTCACCCTGCCTCACCTGCCTCAATCTGCTTATTTAAAATAAAATAAATTAGTTTCATTTAAATATTATTTTTCCCTTAGTTATTTGATTTGACTTGCTATGTTTGTGTTTCTGTTTTACACACTTTATATTCTAAATATTTTTTGTCTTTAGTACTTTTTTTCCACAAATGTCAGTTGCACTATTTTTGTATCAATGTCTTTATATTGTATGTTGCGTGGAATTGTTTTATGTCCTGTGTGCACCTGGGACTGTTAGAAAAACTGTTTTGTTCAGTTATATTCTCTGTATGTGGGTGGATGACAATAAATGCCAAACTGACTTGACTTAACTTGATACAGTGATAATATATTTGGCGTTTGTATTTGTTAACATATGAATAGAAATAGCATATTGATCATGAAGAGAGAAAAACTAGACCCATATAATTTATTGTGCTAACTTGATTCTGCTGGTCATGATCCTGTTGGCTTTGTTTAACAAGAAACTTCACTTTATCACAGGTGTGAAACAAATGGAAAAGGGTACCTGTTTTCCACATGAACAGACTCTCAGATTCTCAGACGGATCCACCAGGAGTTCACACATGCAAACGAGTGTGACTGCCCTCAAACATCACACCCCAATGCATAGCTGATTGTGTGACTGAATTAGCAAGTGTGAGCAGTGGGTTACTAGATGCTTGGGGTGGGGGAACAGCTGTCTCTGACTGGGCAAAGCTTTGGAATTCTATTTGATCTGATGCCTTTGTTGGCTTATGGATATAGTTTATAGGCTTAACTGCTGGCATAAAAGTTTTTGTATGACTACATAAAATTTGTTTTTTTTCTCTATATCGAAAGATCATGGCAAATCATCTAACTGTTATCAACTGTTACTGTGGTTGCCTTGAGAGGGTACAGTTTGATCAGATATCACATGGGCTTATGACTCAGACATGTAACTGTACAACAAATAGTCACCAGCATTTTAATGTTGACTGACTGCTAACATTAATAAGATAACTGCCATTAAAATATATGAAAATGAGATTTAGATTGGAAGGATCTCACGTTTTTCAAAATGTTCTGCCTGTTGTATGAGCCCTGGAGGGAAAGCTAAGGCTGAGGCCCTTCCTCTCCAACTGCATGACTCAACATTGAAACTTTGCCAGCCTTTGAAACACATCGAGTGCCCTGGCACCTCCCTCGTACTCTGTCAAATACTCAAAGGCAAAAGCCTAATGTACTCTGACATAATGAAGAGAATGAAATGTGTAATATTTTGGGTTAGAAATTAGTGTTAGCTAGCATATTGGCTAAAGTTCTCCAGGCTGTCAGTCGTAAAGACGGGGTGGAGAGGCCTAGTTTTTAGTTTAGGGTACAACAAGCTAATAGGGGACAAAGGTTACATGAGCTCTGTTGTCTTCCAGCAGCAGGGAAGGTGTGGCGTGCCGATTAATACGTGAGCACGAGTGTGTGAATGTGAAGGAACCCAGCAGGCTTCTGCAGACTTGCTGTTCTGATCTACATAAATATGATCTATTTCAGGTCAAGTTCTGTTTTTGCCCTGCGAAAAAATGAGAGAAGTAGAGAGAGAGAGAAAGAGAGAGAGAAAGAGAGAGAGAGAGAGTCTGGTTGGAATATGAGTCAGCTAATGCCCTCCACCACTGTGGCAAATTCTTATCAGTGTAAGCCATATGACTCCCTGCCTTTTTCACTTTCTCCTTATCCTGACTCACTGCCCTACATATTACGTGACATAGATGCAATGCTGTCTGCTAATAATTCACAGACGGTCAATATATGTAGACAGATTGTTTGGTGTAAATTGTCTCAGCCCAAATTCCATCTTTAGGGACTCAGGATGACCCCCAAGACATAATTTGCATATAGATTGGCTTCCTGTTAACCAAACACTACACTCGACTTAAATCTGGCCTTAATGAAAGAGACTCTGAAAGCCAATGTTCCATCCCACCTACATGCCGAAAGTTTTTCAGCCCTCTGAGTAGCCCAATTTACAGTAATCCAAAAAGAGGCCTGTTCTGCTTACTTGAGTTGTTTTCTGAATGTAAAAGCACACATCTTGGACCATGGCTTAAATGGTCATTAATTAAGTGGTTGTGTGTTGTAGATATTATTTAAAATGTAATGGTTTTATTATTAAAAAAGAGTCATGTGAGCTGTGTGTAAAATTATAAATTATGCTTTGGGCTGCTCCAAGAAAGGTCTGCAGAACAGGTTATGTTTTGGTTTTACTGCTTTATTGCCTACTGCCTGCTGTTTTGGTATATCTCTCTCTCTCTCTCTCTCTCTCTCTCATATCCATCCTGCGTGTAATGTTGAAGTATAAACTCTAGAGCAGTATCCTCTTATAATTGAAATGTCAGTAGCAGTACAGCTTACTACAAATAATGTGTGTTGGTTTGTGAAATTTCTTCAGCTTGTTTTATGACGAAAATGTGAATTACAATGTGTGCTGGTTGACTGAGCAAATCTCCAGGCCATTAGTAGATCTGGTTCTTCAGGTTAAGTGACAAGTCCCTCCTTACACTGTATGCAGTTCAAGTATGTCAATAATGATTCACTGTCCAGACCTGCCTCATCATAGGAAGAGTCATTTAGAATAACTACTTGGTTCTGGTCCTGCAGTGTTTTCTCACATACAGGCCATTTACTTGCAGACATTTACTTGTTTTGGCAAATCTACAGTTAAAATTGCTCATATATGCTCTAACTAGAATATTCTTGTGTGTTTTGAAGTTGATCCTTTTAGACTTGAGATACAAAAGTTATAGTCCTGTAATTTGCTTCATGTTCTAGACAAACAGTACCAACAAACAGAATCTGATTATTTGTGTCCTTGCTCAAACATCAACGAGTCACAATATCCTTTTTTCTCTCTTTGCTCATAGTGGAATGTGTAAGCCAGTGTGTTCACTGTGTCAGTGTCTAGCCCTTCAGTGTACGCATGCGTGTGTGTGTGTATGTGGCAGTGGCGCCCAACACACCACAGCGCTTGACTGAAAGTAGCAGGTGCTGGCCAAGCATCTGTTACCTGAATTGGGGAGAGGAAAAGTGAGTTGATAGGAGGCTCAAAAGGATGCCAGCTGCTTGAAATAGGCTCTTATAACAGTGATGGAGATCCCAAGGGCCTAAGCCTAACGTGGGACCACCAATACATTGTAGCCTGCCAGCAAAAACACAAACTGTGGCGTGCTGAAGAGACCAAATGTACCATAAAATCAGGGACTGATTGGATTAAGTTCCCTGAGCAACTTCAGGTGCCCTGTCTGCAGATAAAATCTAAATGTGAATAGGTCAGGCGCTGGGTGGAGATCTGCCAGAGACAATGGTGTTGCATCACCTGCTATCAGCCTAGAATTCTGATGTAAATTTCTCTTTTTAAATACAATGCATGAGGATCAAACCGTCTGTATGCAGTTTCGGCACTAAGAAGTCACCAGTCTATTCAATGAATGAAATTCTTTGTTCTTCAAGCTAGTCTCTAAACTGGTTTGGTAGACATTCACAGCTGAATGAAATAAATGCATTAAGCATAGTCTCCAATCAAGATTAAATTTTACTCAAAGTGATTTCTTAAAAAGGAACTCCTTGATGAAATCATTAAGATGAAAAGGAAATTCAGATGAAATTCAGTGAGGAATGTGCTGATTGAATCCAGACATTTAATGTCTCTAAAAGCTTCCTCATATAAAATAGTTACAAATGTACAAATGTCCTGATATCTGAGGCATTACTTTACTATAGTATTGAGTCAGGCTTAACAAGTTTGGCCTAAAACACATTATCTGATGATTTTGGTGCAGAGGTACATACAGGGTGTTGTAAGTCAAATTAGTCCCAAAAGCAGGCTTCCTTTCAAATGTACCCGTATTATACTATAATAATCAGCATTACTTATAAAAACTCAAAGAACATGTGTATGTTCTTTAGTCATGCAGAGTATTTATATACTAAATAACATAACTATAAAGATAAAGATACGAGATCAGACTGTGCTATCAAAAAATCACTCTCATAATAAAATTAGCATATTCCAACCTAATGTCTAACAGATGAAACGATAAGATGACATACGATATCCCTGTATTTGTCCCAAAGGTGGGGCATTTGCATTGTTACAGCAGCAAAGAGGACAAAAATAAGTAGAAGCAGCATAACCAATATATACATTGGTTATACATACATATACTGTGTATGTATACATAT
>JBBPCY010000142.1:13389413-13436881 GCA_037974405.1 Brachyalestes nurse | reverse complement strand
TGGCTTTCACCCTGGGAGTGAAGCAGCTTATCGTTGGAGTCAATAAGATGGATTCCACCGAGCCCCCATACAGCCAGGCTCGTTTTGAGGAGATCACCAAGGAAGTCAGCGCGTACATCAAGAAGATTGGCTACAACCCTGCCACCGTTGCTTTTGTCCCAATTTCTGGATGGCACGGAGACAACATGCTGGAGCCCAGCTCAAACGTGAGTACTACATAGGGGTTTCTGATTTCGAATTGCTTATTGTCCATCATGGTCATTTGATTAACTCGTCTTTTGCTCTTGATTCTAGATGGGCTGGTTCAAGGGATGGAAGATTGAGCGTAAGGAGGGTAATGCTAGTGGTACCACTCTTCTGGAAGCCCTGGATGCCATCCTGCCCCCCAGCCGCCCCACCGACAAGCCCCTGCGTCTGCCCCTGCAGGATGTCTACAAAATTGGAGGTTAGTCATCGTATGTCATCTTATAGGTTTTCATTTTTTGACATTCTCGGTACCTGTTCCAGTTTGATGTGTACTTGCTCACATGGCTTCTGATTTCTTCAGGTATTGGAACTGTACCTGTGGGCCGTGTGGAGACTGGTGTCCTCAAGCCTGGCATGGTTGTGACTTTTGCCCCCGTCAACGTGACCACTGAGGTAAAGTCTGTGGAGATGCACCATGAGTCCCTCCCTGAGGCTACACCTGGTGACAACGTTGGTTTCAACGTGAAGAACGTGTCTGTGAAGGACATCCGTCGTGGTAACGTGGCTGGCGACAGCAAGAATGACCCACCAATGGAGGCTGGCAGCTTCACTGCTCAGGTTGGTCACTTGTTCTCCCCACCCCCAAACATAAATCTTGTCTAGGGCCCATGAGTTCTGGAATCAAACTAATTAACCTTCCTTTACAGGTCATCATCCTGAACCACCCTGGTCAGATCTCCCAGGGCTATGCGCCTGTGCTGGACTGCCACACAGCTCACATTGCCTGCAAGTTCGCTGAGCTCAAGGAGAAGATCGACCGTCGTTCTGGTAAGAAGCTTGAGGACAACCCCAAGAACTTGAAGTCTGGAGATGCTGCCATTGTTGAAATGATCCCTGGCAAGCCCATGTGTGTGGAGAGCTTCTCTACCTACCCTCCTCTTGGTAAGTCTTCTGCATGTGTTGAGAACCATGGTGTGTATAGTCTTTGTGCTCCTTTCCTTGATGGCACCCATGCATGGCTAACATCTTGTCCCTTCTGATTTCAGGTCGTTTTGCTGTGCGTGACATGAGGCAGACGGTTGCTGTCGGAGTCATCAAGAGTGTTGAGAAGAAGGCTGCTGGTGCTGGCAAGGTCACAAAGTCTGCACAGAAGGCTGCCAAGACCAAGTGAATCCTCCTCATTCCAGCTGTTCCAGAGGTTGTGGGGTGTTCTGCCCTTCTACCTGGAATTTTTCTAAACCTGGGCACTCTACTCAAGGACTGGCTAATGCTGATTAAAACTCATCGGAAAAATTTTCGCAGGAAAGGAGTCTAGTATGGATAACTGTTGTGGCTTCATTTATTGGTTGAGTGCCTATTTCAGTTGTTAATTTGAGTTTGAATGGTTTAGAACTGTACCAGTTTGCCACAGTTAAATTGGAAGGAAGCTGCTGAAACTAATAAAGGTATTAAAAAAATTGCAGATATTGTCTTGTCTGTTTAGGCACATGTGTGTCTGGGGTGGGGGGGTGAGACTCTCGAATAGTTAACTGGCTGCCACCCTCTAAAGCAGCTGTTGGAGCACGTGTTGCTGTTCTTGGCTGCTGGAGGGTCTTGTTCTCCAGGGCTGAGTGTGATTTTCTTCATCCAATCACGACGTCCTGGGCTTCATGTAGCTACCAATGGTGCCCCCTCACTTCAGGGCACCACGGTGTCAGTGTCTGGGTTCTCCCTCCCCTCCCTGAATCGAACCGGTATAAATATGGACGGGTGGGATGACTCGTTCCTTTTTTCTCCAGCGACATTTGGGGGGTCTTGGAGCGGTGCTTGCAGCTTTGGTAAGTTGTGGGTGCGCGAACCGGCCCTACAGTAAGGGGGGCGCATTATAACTCGTAACTGGAAAGGGATTAGGATTGTGGGATACTATGAGAACCGAGCCGATTTCTCATTTACAGATTGGTTTTAATGGATATTACTTACCTAAAGCTAAAGTTGATTCTGTTCTCCAATACTTTGACGGGATTCTCCTGTCATGTCGATAAGACTCAAATTTAAAGCCGAGAGCTTTCCCCGCTAGTCATTGAAATGACGTGACGGACCGTGAAGTTGGTGTCATTGCTGGAACAACATGGCCGTGTGTGTGAGGCTCCGGTGGCTTAACATGGAGGATGTGGAGCTGTGGGTGTGTGGAAGGGAGGGTGTCGACTCAGCTCACACTTTTTAATGTAAAAGAAAGTAAATCACTGGCTCGATTAAGTCACTGCCTCCACGGTTAGTCATTTTGGCACCAGATTTCTCGCCCAGTCCTGTGCGTCATGTTCAGAAATGTCTCTTTCTCCATAGTAAATCACCAGAATGGGTAAGGAAAAAACACACATCAACATCGTGGTCATCGGACATGTCGACTCCGGCAAGTCCACGACCACCGGACATCTGATCTACAAATGCGGAGGCATCGACAAGAGAACCATTGAGAAGTTTGAGAAAGAGGCAGCTGAGGTATGATGGCCCGTACTGCTATTAATAAACACTGAAGGATTGGGAAAGGCATGCTGGGTTTTTTTTATCGGGCGCGTCTATCTAGCGCCCCCGTGTGAACGCGAACTGGTCTTTTGGCGACACCTGCTGTTCATTTTTTTTTGACACTATATTAGGAGAATTGGAATCAGAAAACTTTATTGATCCCTTAGGAAATCGCTTATATTATTACAGAGACAAGAACAAGTTTAAATAGATCTAAATAAAATTCTGTAGAAAAAACTATGAAATACGAAATGCTATTGAGATTATTGTGTGGATGTGTGAATGGAGAATACTTATTGCAAGAAAAAATAGGTCAACATTTTTCTTAACATTACATAGGCAGTGTCCTCTGGGATCAATAAAGTTTTCTGGTTCTGATAAAGCAGTTTTTATGTCATAAAAGCTTCTAATTTCTTCCAATTTATATCAAGCCAGCAGCATGCAGTTTGTTGAATGTTGAAAAGTTGGTTTCTAATAATTGCATAACTGTGTCATTACAACACCATGGGCAAGGACTCTTACAAGTATGGCTATCTCAGCTGTGTGGGTTTTAAACATTTTTAATTTTTTGAATGATTATATTTAATTTTGAAGTCAAATTTCTTGAACTTCACTAACACTTGCAGTGCTTGTTTTTGTTTTTTTTACCCCATCAGTTGAGCTAATTTTGGTTCTGTTCCATGACTTCAGATGGGCAAGGGCTCCTTCAAGTACGCGTGGGTGCTGGACAAACTGAAGGCCGAGCGTGAGCGTGGTATCACCATTGACATTTCTCTCTGGAAGTTCGAAACCGCCAAGTACTACATCACCATCATTGATGCCCCTGGACACAGAGACTTCATCAAGAACATGATCACTGGCACCTCACAGGTCGGAAACTTGTACAATGTAATTTTCACACTCATTAAGGAAAAGAAAAGAGTTTTTGCTACCGGGCAGGAGAACATACCTACAAACATTCATTTTGCTAGTTTTCTGTTTCTTTTCTATCAGGCCGACTGCGCTGTGCTGATTGTTGCTGCTGGTGTTGGTGAGTTTGAGGCTGGTATATCTAAGAACGGACAGACCCGTGAGCACGCCCTCCTGGCTTTCACCCTGGGAGTGAAGCAGCTTATCGTTGGAGTCAACAAGATGGATTCCACCGAGCCCCCATACAGCCAGAAGCGCTTTGAGGAGATCACCAAGGAAGTTAGCGCGTACATCAAGAAGATTGGCTACAACCCTGCCACTGTTGCTTTTGTCCCAATTTCTGGATGGCACGGAGACAACATGCTGGAGCCCAGCACAAATGTGAGGGCCACGCCATTTTCTATATGTACAAGGAGCAGTGAAACCCCTTTAACCACAGGCTTGTTATTCAGTTATTTATTCAAAAACTGATTTATTATTCAGGAATCACTATAAAGTATTCAGTTATTACCATGAAACCAATATGATAAGTTATCTAGGTACAAGCAAGAGAAAGTAGTGTGTATTTAGAACTAAATTACATTTGGATGCATCATTGTCAGCATCTCAAACTATAAATAGCACTGAAACAGGTGTAAAATTAGTGAAGTGAAGTCACAAGTGTGTAAACATGTTCACAATGTTCCTTGCTAGTAATCCTTGTAATACTTACAGAAATGTGAAAAAGTATAACAGCAACACTGTTCTGCCCTTTTTGTAGATGAGTTGGTTCAAAGGATGGAAGATTGAGCGTAAAGAGGGTGGTTCCAATGGTACCACGCTCTTGGAAGCCCTGGACTCTATCCTGCCCCCCAGCCGCCCCACTGACAAGCCCCTTCGTCTGCCTCTGCAGGACGTTTACAAAATTGGAGGTAAAAATATAACTCTATTAAAGGACTCGTACCAAGTTTTTAAATATTAATGTAGCACGTAATCAGTGTTAAAGTTCCAGAATGTAAAATGTACTTCTATGAACATATGGCCTGTATATGTGAATTAAGCTGCAGAAATAACCTGTTCATGATGTCGCAAAAGCTACCCCATTCACACATATCCACCAGTTTATTCCTGGCTGTTCATAATAAAGTTAACCTATAAAGAGAGGTTTTGTCATGGCACTGTAAAGGGCTGTGTGACTGTTGTTGGCTAATATAACCCCAGTAACAACATAAGGGAAGAATAAAAGCACGAAAAACGTAGGATATGAGATCTTCTTTTCCTTTTGTTCACACACCATTTTAGTGTGGATATTTAAAAGTGTGTTTTCTTGTGTCTCAGGTATTGGAACTGTACCTGTGGGCCGTGTGGAGACTGGTGTCCTCAAGCCTGGCATGGTCGTAACCTTTGCCCCAGTCAACGTGACCACTGAGGTCAAGTCTGTGGAGATGCACCACGAGTCTCTTGCTGAGGCATTGCCCGGTGACAACGTTGGCTTCAATGTGAAGAACGTATCAGTAAAGGAAATCCGTCGTGGTAACGTGGCTGGAGACAGCAAGAATGACCCACCAATGGAGGCTGGCAACTTCACTGCTCAGGTCAGATATCTCAGGGATAGTGAAACCAAAGGGCACAGTCACATTCAGTCATTATGATAGACTCTATTCAATGAAGGGAGAAAGACAAGAAAAACTACATAAGGTTGTGGGGGATAAAAGTAGACTATGTAACCTCACCTTCTAGTAAATCTTACTATGGCTGTCTTGCTGTTTGTGAAAAATACCGATTGAAATCTCTTGTTGAACTGGTGCAAATTATAATAGGCCTTCACCATTCTCTTACTTTACAGGTGATCATCCTGAACCACCCTGGTCAGATCTCCCAGGGCTATGCGCCTGTGCTGGACTGCCACACAGCTCACATTGCCTGCAAGTTCGCTGAACTCAAGGAGAAGATTGACCGTCGTTCTGGTAAGAAGCTTGAGGACAACCCCAAGAACCTGAAGTCTGGAGATGCTGCCATCATCCTCATGGTTCCTGGAAAACCCATGTGTGTGGAGAGCTTTTCACAGTACCCACCTCTGGGTGAGTATACTAGCTGGTGTGCTGTAAAGTTGGACCTCAGTCCTTGAAAAAGAACCCTCAGGACTCAAACATGAGCCCAGAACCACATAGGTTACATGTTTTAGTGGAGTTATAAAAGAATTCCAGAAAAATTCCTTAAAAACGTCTAGTTAAGTACCATTTTCTGCTTGTTTTAGGTCGTTTTGCTGTGCGTGACATGAGGCAGACAGTTGCTGTTGGTGTCATCAAGGCTGTTGACAAGAAGGCTGCCACCACCGGCAAGGTGACCAAGTCTGCTCAGAAGGCCGCCAAAACCAAATGAACCCCCCCAGGCACACAACAAGGCATGCTCACAGCATCCTCTTCTGCAGTGTCTCAAAGCCTGAACTTACTTCTTAAGGACTGGTTAATGCTGATAAAAACCCATCGCAAAAGCTTCCGCAGGAAAGGAGAAAATCATCTTTTTCTAAACACCTTAGGAGAAAATGATTGCCAAAATAAAAAATAATCATTAATTGAAAATGACTTTCATTAATGTTTCTGCATATGTCAGTGAACCATTGATATTGTTTGTTTTATTGCATCGGCACATACATGGCTTGAATGTTTTGAAGTAAACACATATTAAACATTAAAATACAATTCCCAGATTCTATGATGAGGTCTGTATGCTTTAAGGTGTTGATGTCCTGTAGTCAAGGTGCGTGCCCACGCAAAAGCATATCCAGACCAAAAGCAACAGCCTGAAAACAGGGCCCAGGCACACACCATCACCGAGCATAACGGTGAACCGACCACAAACTTAAATACACAAAAACACAGACGGAGGAGGTAACGTTACAGGAATTAACAGTGAACACAGAGCAGGTTAAACAGGAAAAAGGGTGTGGCTCGGGTAGGGGCATGGATGATGCTGTGGCACCAGCAGATTTCTTGAATTTCTGACAATTATTGGGGAAAAGGAAAATAACGTACTCTAGTAAGTATTGAGCGGTTACAGAAATGAATGAAATATAATGAATTTGCATCACGATTTCTCATTTTGTCTGAAAGTGAAAGTAAAGGCTTTTCCAGAATCCCTATAATTGTTACCTGAAAATGAAACCTAAAGTTATTCCTGAGTATAGATGGAAGTTCATGAGCATATTGTTATGTGTTATGTTAGTCCTAAGCTTACAAGGGTGACCTCTGCCAAATTTCTTTCTGGAAGTACTGATTTGGATTCACCTAGTTAAACAGTTGAATCCACTACCTAAGAATTCTATAAAGGCGACAGCTCATCATAAAACAATCTAAAGCTAGACGTTGTGGTAACGCATTTCCTGTTGTGAAACTTTAGAAGACAGATCGGGACTGGTTTTGTTTTCCAGCCCTCTAGCTATGGCACTGCTGTTGAACATGTTTATTGGCTTGATACGTTTACGGCATTTAGCAAACGCTCTTATCCAGAGCGACATACATCAGTGCTTAAGTAGTATACGTCTGTTCTTCATACCTGTAAAGCTACACTAAGATCAACACCTGCTTTTAACCAAGTCACTGCCAGCTAAGGTACACACCATAACAAACCTGTCAAAAGAAGAAAAAAAACCGCAAAAAGCATGTGTCATATACTTCATATCTTTCATGTAAACACGCTAAAACAAGCACACACACACACTTCATTGCACTGTGCATTGCATTGTGGCTCCTTCTCAATGCATTATTGAAGGAAACCTTTTACTTTTGCACACTTTTAGATGTGTGCTTGGTGTGCCATGCTTCCGTTGAAAATGCCCTCAAATCTGGCAATTGCAGGAGGCATTTAAAGTAAATGAGAAGTGAAACTGCATGATGGCGCAATGCATCTTTTCATAAGCTTTGACATTTATATTCCCTGTGGACGTCATCACTTCTGGTGTTTCTGCTGAGCAGCTTCATTTTCCCTATACCGAAAGTGTGAAGGATTTTTTTATAGGGGTGGAACCATGTTCAGGCTGAGAGTAAAAGCCTTTGTTCATATGAAACTCAGTCAAAAACAGTCATCCGAGGACACACACGGTTGGTATTTTTTATGGTACTACTTGAAACCATGGGTTTCATTTTCTAAAGTATATTTCTGAATTGTGTGTGGATGTTTCATAGCTTCCATTGCAACTAAATGGCGAGAAATACACCTGGGAAGAAATTAAATGCTGATGATGGCAAAGTTCCAGACTCACCTGGACAGCAAGAAAACACCAACAAGAACCTGCCTGCCCTTCAGAAGAAGCGGCAAGTGTGTAAAGGTATGGCAATGAAGGAACTGTGATCATAATCTCTGATTACCTGTGTTAATGTATCTAGAATAATTATAATGATTTATCAAGACTTCTGTCATGAAGAGCTGACTTGTCTCTTGAAATGTTCCTCAGAGATTCTGTGTTCACATGCATAACCTTTGCTCTTCGTGTGTCAGGGAGAATTTAAAGTACTTAGCAAGACACAATTCAGGTTCAGAATCAGGCTTTATTGGCTGAGGAGTGTCTCTTCGGCTGCCCAACAGTTCCCAGCAGGAAGTTTCCTTTTGTGCAGCCACATAGATATTAATTTCTGAGCTCTGCCACAAATACACTGACCTCATTTCAGTGGGTATCAGAGCATATTGTAGATAAAAAAGAAGGAATTTAATCTATTTCTGTATCAAATCCAGTCTGAAATAACAAACACTTTGACTCATGCCATGTTGCTGTGTGTCTCCTCTTCTATACTAGGAGTGTTTGAGTCTGCTTTTATAAGATATATCAAATTAGTGTCAGTGTTGGACAATACTCAGTGTTTATCAGTGTTATACGTGTTTTATACGTGTCTTAATACATACAGCTCTGGAAAAAAATAAGTCACCACTACAATTTATGTTTCATTCAGCATCTCTATGAGTATGACCCTTTCAGTTCTACACAAGCACCTCATTCTCATTCTGCTTTAAGAGGTACTGATTAGTGATCACCTGAATCAAACCTTATTTAATGAGGAAAAGTATGTAAACACTGCTGTAATTAACACTCTCCTCTTGCAATGAGACCAGTTGGATGGCAAAACAGTAGTAGAAGTTCATCAAAGGTAATTATTGCCATTTTGTTTAAGAGTGAACAAGAGATTTGTTTTCCTTGAATTATTCAAGTTCTGTAGACACTGCATCATGTCTCTTATTTTGATGTTTTGTCATTAAAATTATGCTTTAAAGAACAACATTTTTATTTGGAAATTAGGAGGAATATTGTCAGCAGTTGTTGAGAAACTCGGTCTCTTATTTTTTCCAGAACTGTACATAATGAATGATTCAGACACACATTCACACAGCTGTATGGAAGAATTTGGACACAAATTACATGTTTTGTGGAAAATAAGTAAATGAATTATTCCTAGAGAAGAGTAATTTTTTTTTACAAAACCTAAAATATCAATTGTGCACCAATTATTTGTTCCACATGTCATTATTTATTAAACTATGCAAAATAAAACAAACAAACGAACTAAAAAACAGTAACTCAGTAACTGCAAACTTGTTTAAGTTCAAGTTTATTTATTTTGCACATTATCATACAAAAGATCATTCAATGTCTGTTACAGAAATAGAATACAAAATAAAACAAAGTAGAGTACAATAGAATAAAATATTAAAACGAAATAAACGAATACAAAGAAAACCATTTAAAGTGCAGTAGAAGTGCAAACGTTTAAAAGAAGGTGGAGGAGAGTAGTGCAGCTTTTAGCAGTTTTTTAAAGCCAGCTACAGGATGTTGATTTTTAGTGTGCAGTGGCCTGTTCAGTAGCAAGATATTAGGTAACAAATAAGGAATTAAAAAGAACATTGCAGTGTTTTAAGGCCATGCTTTTGTACATTAATTGGTGACTACCTCGAACCTGCCACTGAAATGTATATATTGATCATAAGGATATGACTCATCGTTCTCT
Organism: Brachyalestes nurse; assembly: GCA_037974405.1. Classification (NCBI taxonomy): domain Eukaryota; kingdom Metazoa; phylum Chordata; class Actinopteri; order Characiformes; family Alestidae; genus Brachyalestes; species Brachyalestes nurse. Next base: position 13,427,309 of record JBBPCY010000142.1, on the reverse strand, counting down.
CATTCAAGTGCACCCTAAAGCGGAAAAGATGGCAGCAGAAGTTGTTCCCATCTCCCCTGATCTTGACCGTTGGATCAGGCAGCGGGGCAGAGATCTACGTCTGCGCCAGAACGAGCGACAGTCTGCAGTGAAGCTGGTCAACAATCTGAGAAAGGATTTACTGAAATTCTTGAAGGACAATGAGGAGCAGCCTTTCTTTAGGGATGTCTCTGTTCTCAACACAGGCAGCTACTATGAATTAGTGAAGGTAAACGTCAACAAGATTCAGTACAATCTGGACTACTTTTCAATAGAAGAATGCAGAGATAAGTCAGATAATATAATTGATTTCAAAATGACTTCAAAATGTATTAAATAATACTGCTTTTCTGAGGCACTAAAATCTCATGTTTGAAACTGTAGCTGACATGAAACTGTAGCTGGTCCTAAATTCTTTCTTTGTTCTTGAGCAAAGTTATCATCAAACTTCAGGTAAGAATTGGCAGCTGAAGATTCCGCCCAGTCAAGTATAAATATTAAGGAATATTTGTATTTGTTTTCCAACTGGAAAACTGTGCTGTGTTGTATGTTGTAACCAAATGGTCCTGAATAAGGTGAGATGTTAACCTTATACACCATAATCAGATATGGAAAAAGTACAAAGAAACATATATACAGAAGTATACAGAAGATCAGCAACTTTCATATACACACACATATACAGCTCTGGGGAAAAATAAGACACCACTGTAATTTATTTTTAATTTAGCATCTCTATGAGTATGACCACCATTCCGTGCCAGTGTCTGTTAAATTTTTACACAGGCACCTCATTCTGTTTTATGAGGTACTGATTAGTGATCACCTGAGTCTTATTTAATGAGAAAAAGTATAAAAACCACTGCTGTAATTAATACTCTCCTCTTGCAATGTGACCAGTTGGGTGGCAAAACACTACTAGAAGTTCGTCAAAGGTAATTATTGCCATTTTAAGAATGAACAAGAGATCTGTTTTCTTTGAATTATTCAAGTTCTGTAAACACTGCATCGTTTCTCTTATTCTGATGTTTTGTCATTTCCTTTAAAATTATGCTTTAAAGAACAATACTTTTATTTGGAAAATTAGAAGAAATATTGTCAGCAGTTCCTTAAAACTAAGGCAAAGCTGTCCAGTTTAATACTTGCACCTATAAAATATAAAACCTGAGAAACTGAACCTTTTTTCAGTGGTCTCTTATTTTTTTCTGGAGCTGTATATGATACACTCGCTGCACTCAGTCTTCCTAAACTTCACCACTAGCACACTACAGTCCCACTTGTTCATCTTCAACACTGATGCACTACACTCAAACTTCTCATTTTTGTCATTATTGACCAAAAGCTGTCCTTCTCAAGTTCCCCCTAAAATCAAGGATATCAAGAGCATTAGTGCAGTCGGTCACTGATGTTCTGTATTACAAACACAACTCCAACTAACAGAGGTACTGGCTGGAGTTCCATCACTCTACATAGAAGACTAGAGAACTAAATTGCAGTGCTTATGGTGATTTTTATTAGTCTAGTTCTGGGAAGCTGACTGTGTACTTTCTTCCAACAGATCAATACACCCAATGAGTTTGACATCATGTTGAAGCTTAAAACCCCACGTATCGAATGGAAGGAGCTGGAGGGCTACAATGGGCTTTTCTATACAATATCCCTCTGTCGTCCTACACGCACTGAAATACGGTCTTTCCTCTTAGAGGACGAACGCACCATCTCATCCAGTAAAATAATGAAGGAGATGCACCATTTAGTCCAAAAGTTTGTCAGCGCTTACAAAGGTTTGTTTCACTACAAAGCAAAATATTATTAATTTCAGCATTTTGAGAGTGAAATTTCTAGTAGCACAAAAATCACTGCAAAATGAGAGGGTATCACTTTAATCATTAATCTTAACAATGGCTGATCTTAATATTATGAAACTTTTCATAAACTAGTGCCCCACTCTTCTTTTGTTTGCTTCACATTTATGTTTGTTTGCATCTCAATGATGAACACAGAACTGTATTCATATTCTAATTTTACAGTGAGCCATGACAGTGAGTCACAATAGTACAGACTTTGATACCAGTTAAAAATATAAAACACCGTACAGACCATTAAAATATTATTCAGTTATTATTATTCATAACTATTCTTTCTGGCATTCAGAGTTTTGTCAGTGACATTTAGGATCATCTCACACCAGCTGATTCCCTCAGTGTTATGAAACGTATCTGCTTTGTTTATGAAATCCAGAATTGTTGCATCCATTCATTCAGTCATTCCTGCCCGACTGTATAACCCACTGATCATCTACTTTTAGCGTCTGCTGGAGAAGGTTGCTGGGTGGTGTGTAGGAAGCGGATAAATTCACCAGCTGTGACCTTGGAATACGTGAATAATGATGATGAGGATGAAATAATGTCTGTAGATATTGTACCTGCACTAGAAGTGCCACAAGGCTGGCCACAAGCTGCACGAGCTGGACCGGAGGTGAATGGGTGGCTCGGGAAAAACGCTCGGCGCAAATTTCTTAGCCAGCCTGTTTATTTTGTCCCAAAGAGACCAAAACAGCGAAACCTCAGTGATATTGAAAAAGGTAGGCCCGTGTTCATTTTGAGATCTAGTCTATCCAGTGCGTTATAGAAAGTGCATTAGCTTTTTTTTGTCTTTACAGAGAGCTGGAGAATATCGTTCTCTCATATTGAAAAAGAAATGATCAGGTTCCATGGCAACAAGAAAACATGCTGTGAGGGTAGGACAAATGAATGCTGCAGGTAAGCATAAACCTCACTCAGTTAAGCTTTAATTTATTGTGATTATGGTAGCAGCATATGTTCCCTGATAATGAGTGTGGTGATTACTTTTCTGTGATGGACTGGTGACCTGACCAGGGTTTTTCTTGGCCTTTTGCCCTAAGAGATAGACTCCAGCGCTTTTCACCGCAGAGATAGACTCCAGCACCCCAGCCTCCATGCTTAAGGATAAGCATCTTCAATAATGGGTGGAAGGACAGTTATTATTTTCAGTCTGATGCTGAATGTGTCTAGCATTGGATAATTTAACAGATTTATCCAGAGAAAATGTTGATACACTGATGTATCATTTCGGTGCTGTAATACACCATTAAAATTTAAAAGACAAAACCAATGACTGACACTCAGATAGAAAGTGCTTTTCACTTCATAATACAAGAGTGTCATATATAAGCTGTGTTCCAAAAGCTGGCTGCAGCCGAGAAAAGTTTACATCAGGTACACAACTACACAATAGTAGACAGTAAATTTTACAATACATTTATTTCATCCACCAGAGTTCTTCTTGAGGTTTCTTGGGGTCAGATGTGTGTTTAATAGATTATAGGCAACAAGATACAATGAAGGATACAGCAGCTGCTTTGAAAAGTTGGAACAGCGATAGGTTGGAATGCAGCTATGTAAATGCTATATATAGCGGGTAAAATAAGTATTGAACACGTCACCAATATTCAAAGTAAATATATTTCTAAAGGTGCTATTGACATGAAATTCTCACCAGATGTCAGTAACAATGCATCCAATTCATACATACAATGAAATCAAACCATAGATGTCCATAAATTAAGTTATGTGTAATAAAATGGAATGACACAGGGAAAACGTATTGAACACATGAAGAAAGGAAGGTGCAAAAAGGCATGAAAAGTCATGACACCAGCTGAAATCTATCAGTAATTAGAAAGCAATCCTGCCACCGCAAATTAATATCAGCTGGTTCACTTCCAACTGAAGGCCTATAAGGTGTCACACAAGAAACATCTCATTATGGGTGAAACCAAAGAGCTCTCTCAAGACCGCCGCAACCTTATTGTTGCAAAACATACTGATGGCACTGGTTACACTTGTGGAGAGCTTCAGAAAGACCTGGAAGTAGCAGATACAAGTCTTTCAAAGAAAACAATAAGTAATGCATTCAATCGCCATGGGCAGTTGCTGAAGAAAAAGCATGTTGAAGCATGTTTAAAGTTTGCTGAACAACATTTAGACCAAAGGTTAACTCTTCAGATGCCATAATACACACCATGTTTGGAGGTTAAAAGGCAGTGCATATCACCCAAAAAACACCAACAGTGAAGTTTGGAGGTGGGAACATCATGGTGTGGGAGCTGTTTTTCAGCATACAGCACTGGGACGCTTCGTATATTTAAAAGAAGAATGAATGAAAAATGTACAGAGACATTCTTGATAAAAATCTGCTGCCATCTACCAGGAGGATGAAGATGAAACGAGAGCGGACATTTCAGCAAGACAGTGATCACAAACACAGCCAATCACTTGACCTTAATCCTGTAGAAAATCTATGGAAAGAACTAAAGCTCAAGTTCATAGAGGGGGCCCATGGAACCTTCAGAATTTGAAGACTGTTTGTGTGGAAGAATGGGCCAAAATCACACCTGAGCAATGCAAGCGATTATTTTCTCCATACAGGAGATGCCTTGAAGCTTTTGTATGAAGTAATAAATGTTAGTAAGCATGTTAAAAACTTTCTACCTGTCATTCCATTTTATTACACATAACTTAATTTATGGACATCTATGGTTTGATTTCTTTGCACGTGTGGATTGGATGGGTTGTTTCATGTTATGTCAATAGCACCTTTAAGAATATATTTACTTAAAAAAACTGGTGACATATTCAATACACCCACTGTAAATGTTCACAAAAATGATCATGTCGGAATAAAGCCTCATTAATTAAATGTTCATTTTTTGGAGTTTTAGCCTATCCTATGCTTGTTAAGTAATGCATAAACAACGTAATTATCAGTTACTGGTGCTGGCCAAAAGGTAGACAAATCAAGTGGACGTTAATTATCATTTCAACCACAGCAAAATGCAACAACATTCCTCAAGGGCCACGGTACAACACACAGATCAAAAACATCACAAGACTACACAAGACTTCTCAAGTGGGGGCAGGACAGGGCTACAAGTGCAAAAAAACCACACAAGAGCCACTTTGCAATAATATACTGGACAAACTACATACAGTGCAGCGAACAGGACCTGTTACAGTACTAGTGTGAGTGAATACAGTATTGACATAGTGAGTCATTAAGTATACATAAAATACAAATATTGAGGTTGACAAATAATTGCACAAAATTAACTGAGTAAAAATAGCATCAGTAGCAGCAACAAGGAAAAATGTACAGTATATAACAAATACAGGGTATGTACAGTGGCATTTGGAAAGTATGTTTTCTTTGTTTGTGCAGGACAGTTTAGTCTGTACATGCAGTGTGTTTGGGAGAAGGAAGGAGTTTGGTTCAGAACACACACACACACACACACACACTCACACACACTTGTGATTCAGTTCTGATTTAGGAGTCTGATGGCTTGGGGTAAGTAACTGTTCACCATCCTGGTAGTAAAGGCCTGGATCCTGCGAAACCTTTTGCCGGACAGAAGCAGGGGAAAGAGTGTGTGTGAGGATTGTGTGGGGTGCCTTTGCGGATGCAGTGTGTGGTGTAAATGTCTGTGTCAAATAGGGGGAGGGATCTTTTCCTGATAATAATGGGTTGTAGTTATGGGCCCAGAGAGTCCATGCCAATGCATCTTCCCTGACTGTGAAATTCTTAGCTGTCTCTTTCTTCTTGTAGAAAACTGTGTTTGCGGCTTCTGAAGTGTCTTGTTGAGGGCCTGAAGCAGACCTATCCCAAAGAACTTGAACCTCTTTGCTCCTACCATGGGAAAACCGCCTTCTTCCATTACCTTTCTGTGAGATGTGAAGATTCGCTGTGGACACCTGGGCAGCTGTCTGACTGCTTTCTGAAACTTTTGTTGGATGTTGAGCAAGCCACACAACTGAGCTCACTTCCCCACTTCTTTGTTCCAAACCACAATCTCTTCTCTCCATCCGCTTTTCCTAAGCGCTCTCTGCAGTTTCTGACCAATGCTCTGAAGAACCAGAGAGAGTCTGGTCTTCCTCTTCTGCAGGCACGAAGTCCTCTTCCGGCCCTATGCTACACTCCTGCTCCCCCACCGCGGTTCGAGGAAATCTCGGCAGAAGCTATCACCCCCCAAACAGCTTGTCAAACGAGCTCGTTCACCTTTGCTTATGTGATTGTGGCCTGCGTTGTTGCGTTTGTGGCCATAAGATGTGCACTTTATGTATTATAAACATGACAATCATATTTATTGTACATGGCATCCCTATCCCCTGTAAACACTTATTTCTCTTATTTATAAACAGGCCATATGTACTTTTTTCGTTGTGATATGTTTCAAAGCTGTTTTTCTTACTGTATGTGAACAGACCTGGTAAGTTTGAAATCTGGTAACATCAAAAAACCTGAAGCAAATTAATATTGAAGAATAAAAAAAATGTAGACAGTTTTATTCACTAATGTTCATAGTAACAATACTGACATTCTTGAATAATTCAGCATGCTTTTTATTTGATGATCACGCCCAACAAAACATCCTGTGACATTTAAATTAAATGATAATGGAGAAAAAATGGAATAAAAAAAAAACCATGATGGTATAAAAGAAATAATATGAAACCATATAGACAACAACAGATGTATCACACTTCTGTGTTTGTTATCTAACAAAAAAAATCTATGTAATGCAAAAAATTTGTATTGTGTGTAAAAAATTGGAAACATAAAAGAGATTTTTCTCTTCTTTTTGCACAGATGTATGTATGATCTATTTTACCATCAGTATTGTTGTATTTATTATTGACTTGTGTGCGCCTTATCATTTTTTCTGTCTACTTTTGGACCTTTGAACCTTTATTTTTCAATTATTAGTAAAAAAAAAATCAACATCATGAAAGAGAGTTTTTTTCCTTCTTATGTAAAGGTACCATTTGATAAACTGGATTAATGGGGCTAATAAATGATTGAGAGAAATAGACTGACTATTTATAATCATAATTATTTAATTATAAACTGCAAAGTCCACCTACAAGGTGAACAGAGCTCATAAAATGTGCAGTGAAGGCAGAAATATGGTTGACAAATATTACTATGTAAATGTTATTGCACCATTACACCTTTGCTGTGATAAAATCTGCATACATTTCTGCACCAATACTACATATATTAATTTAAAATATTAACTGTAATAAAAATAGAATGCTTTATCTGTCTACTTTATCTGTTTTGCTATCCAACCAATGAATTTAGCCATAAAAATAATGTATTGTGTCATTAAGTGCCATAATGAACATTACATCACACAATTTAAAGACCCCATATCCCATAGTCCTCATTTTGCACCAAAAGCAAATAATTTTTATGTTGGAATTTTTCAGCTGGTGGTCTGGTGGTTAGGGAGTTGCCCCTACGATCAGAAGGTTGTGGGTTCGAAACCCAGGACTGCTAGTGATACCACTGTGGTAACCTTGAGTAACGTACCGTTCCCACACACTGCCCCCCCGGGTGCTGTGTTCCTGGCTGCCCACTGCTTCACTTGATGAATGGGTTAAATGGAAAGAAGAATTTCACACTGCTCACACTGTGTGCCAAACGGACACTTTACACTGACAACCTTTTTTAATCCCTTGAAATTATACAGGCTGTTCTGCTGCGTTGTATCACAACTGTTTTAAAAAGTGGTCCTGAAAAACACTCCTTGAATGACGAATTTACTGGCCATTTGATGCTGATCCCTTGGATGGACTCATCAGTCTTCTGCTAAGAATTACTCCTCAGGGGCAAATAATAATATAAATATAATAATATATATATATATAATAATAATATAATGTGAGAACAGAAAGTGCAGAATCACACAAAAGAGAGGGAAAATAGGACAGTTTACCGAAATAAACTCAGAAACGTGTTCTTTAATGTATGTTAGTCCTTATTACTTGTGTAATTTATTGTCTGTATTGTTTTATTTACTATTGGCTGCATTTGGTTGCTTTCATTTTTTCTGCGGTTTGTTAGAGTACTCATATCCTACATACATTTCCATAAAGAGCCTATTTGTTTTTAATAAAAAATATTCAAAAACCGGAGAGAGGCTCTGCTTTTGTGTTTTTTGTGTTTTATTCATGGCAAAACGTAGGAACGATATGCTGAGGGACGGCGTTTCGGCGGTTGTTTTTGGTTGAACACGAACTATAAAAGCTCCTCGCCGGAAGCGGCTCGTCCTCTTCTAGTGATCAAACATGGCGGTGAGTGCCTATGAAAACGGTGTGAAACAGAAATCTCAAAACATCGCCTCTTTCCCCCTTGGCTTAGAGTAGTTTCTGGGCGCTTTCGATAGCGTTTTGTCTGATGTGTAGAAAGGGGTTTGTATTTGTAAGGGAATCGGTGTGAAAAGAACAATAAGTGAGTTTGAGTAGAGTTAGCATGATAGTGGTGTGCTAGAGAGGGTTCGCCTCTTCTTCACCTCCAGTCTGAGTGGCTAAGCAGGGTAACGTTAGAACAGCTTAGTGATGTCTGTTAGTGTTAGTAGTTGTAGTGTTTTGGGCTGAAATCCGTTAGTGTAACGTTAGTTATGTCGGTTTGTGTTCCGTAGTGAAATGGTGGATGTGTCCGGACATGTTCAGTGGGGTCGCAGCCCGAATGTTAGTGGGCTGTAGTGCATATTAATAATGTTATTAGTTTAACCTTTAGGCTTTCGCTGTCATTAGAAAGTCGAGGTTGACTTTTTTCGTTTATATTTCGCACAGGAACGGCTGTCTTCCAGATCTCCGGCTGTGTCTAAACCCACATTGAACTGTAACTTACATGTGATAAATGCTTTGCAATTGCTATTTGCTGTTTTCTTCGTATACAGTGTAAATACGGACATACTGAATATAGTATAAATGTACTATTATACCAGTAGCATTACATGTTTATTAGTGTAGCTTGTGGTTTTGGACGGAGCCCCAGTTCTTAGGACCTGGTCTGTAAACTTTTGACTCTCCCTTACTCCTGGCTCAAGTCATCTAATTGTCAGGCCTGTCATATGCTGGCTTGTGTGTTTTGAAGTAAAGCAAGAACAGTATGTCAAACATGGAGTCCCTAAGATAGTGTTTCATAAATGTTTTTTTTTAATAAACTGATGATTTAACAGCATTATAGTGATTTGGTTAAAGATCTCTGCATTGTGAAACGGGTCTGTTTTGATTATTACGTTCTTTGTGTTTTTGCAGGACCAGGGAGAGAAGAAGGAGAACCCCATGAGGGAGTTGCGCATCCGCAAACTCTGCCTGAACATCTGTGTAGGTGAGAGTGGTGACAGGCTGACCCGTGCTGCCAAGGTGCTGGAACAGCTGACCGGCCAGACTCCCGTCTTCTCCAAAGGTAATATTCTTCTCACTCAGAATGTCTTTGTGGAGCGTGGTTGGATTGATTTTTAAGCCTGGTGTTGAAATACACTCAGCCTAATGATTATTCCTCTCTCATTACAGCCCGCTACACTGTGCGATCCTTTGGCATTCGTAGGAATGAAAAGATTGCGGTCCACTGCACTGTTCGTGGTGCCAAGGCTGAGGAGATCCTGGAAAAGGGGTTGAAGGTGAGGTGTTAAGATGTAATTTAAAGATGTAAATTTTTCTTTATTACTGTATGCTAGTGGACTGGTAAGGAACAGGTTTTGTTCTGCCTCGAAAGTTCTAGATGATCACTTTGCCAGTGATACTAACGGTTTGTGTTTTTCATAATAGCTTGCATACTATGTAGCTTGCATGCACCAGGGGTCATGCTGCAAAGACATAAATATGTCTGACAGACCACCTTTGACAGTTGGCACAACGTTAATCATGACTTTACCTGAGTAGTAAAGAAAAGCAAATGCCATTCTATAAACTTTAAAATTGTGATCTTAATTTCTGCTGTTAGAAAAAATATAAGATGAACTGTCCCTAACATAATATGAAGTTGCAGGTAACTTATGGTCAATTAAAAATTTTCCCCACCTGGGGATTAATGAAGTATTATCTTTTGGGCTTTCAGACTACACTGTGATTAATGTCTTTGTTTGTTTTGCTCAATTTCTATTCACTGGTTGAATAGCTAGTTAAGCAATGATTTGGTTGGGAAATGGAACATCAGAGTTATGTTTTTTACGTATTAAATTTTAACAGGCATAGAAAGGTTTTATATTTAAAAGTAATGATACATTGATCAATTGAGTCTGCGCAAATGTTTAAATGTGGCAGACATGTACATGAAAAATAACATGTGGATGTTGAGACAAAATCTACCTGCATTGTCACAGAAATGAGGTTTATTTGTCGAGAGTTATGAATGCGGTAAAGTTTTAGACAGTTTAGCCCAGTGTCTCCTAAACATTACAAAGCATACAAATCTGCATTGACGTTTGTTTTTTCACACAATAACACTTTTCCCCCCACATTGTGAGTGTTGCCCTGCAATGTAGTCATAGTTTGCTGCAAATTTGAAAAACATTAATGTTCCACCAGTTATTAGAGGTACAGTTGCAGAGTTTCCTTTACTTTGAGTACTGATTTACCGGTGGTTACCTGTAGCTTTAGATATCTGTGATACTGGTTCCATCCTAGCGTGAAGTTGGAAATGTGTTAGAGTAAAGGGTTATATTTTGCCTAAAATACATTTATTAGTTCAGGGCATTGCCATTTTATAGTGTTTTGTGCTCTGACAAGCCAGAAAATTCACTTAAGGTTTCCCCACCTTTCACTATAATGTGTGCTTATTTACAATTTTGCTGTGTCGTCTGGGGAATTAGGTTGGTTTTAAATACTAAGTAGGACCGCAGACATGTTTGTCCACCAGTATACTTGTTTAAACAGATTTTACTGCAACACTGGTCCTGGAGGCGCCCCGCACATATTTAGGCTTTTCATGCTTTAGTGCACGCCTTTCAGCTCAGTAAGGGATTGTTAAGGAGCTGATTAGTTAAATACAGGGAAGACACTAAAGTGTGCAGGTGGTGGACCTCCAGGACCAGGGATGTGTTTTTTTAAATCTGTGCTCATCGGTGGTGTTCTTGGTCCAGGTGCGTGAGTACGAGTTGAGGAAGAACAACTTCTCAGACAGTGGAAACTTCGGTTTTGGTATCCAGGAACACATTGATCTGGGTATCAAATACGACCCCAGCATTGGCATCTACGGCTTGGACTTCTACGTGGTGCGTATTGAGACATGCTATTGTGGTGTTGGTAACTCCAGTTTTTTTTGCAGTTTTGAAATAGGTTGACTTTGAGCTTTCTTAGTTTAAGACTGTTGGACCTGCTGCTGTGCCCTTAAAGCATGTTTTTGTGGACTTTGTTCCTTCACTGTGATTACAGGTTCTGGGCAGACCCGGTTTCAGCATTGCTGACAAGAAAAGGAAGAGAGGGCGCATTGGCTTCAAGCACCGCATCCGCAAAGAGGAAGCAATGCGTTGGTTCCAACAGAAGGTATGTCTGAATCTACTTTACTAGCAACATGATGATTTCACTACATGTCCTGTGGAACTAACCCTTAAAATTAATCATCTTTATTCTGTTCATTTTTTCTTTCAGTATGATGGCATCATCCTCCCTGGCAAGTAGAGGACCACATTTTGATTTTGTTTATAACAAACAAATAAAAACAAAAAGCCCATTTGGCCTTTGTCATGTTTTGAAATGAATCAATGGGAATTATGGTTCTAAACATTTTTTTGCAAATGCGTGGGAATAGAGGAGCCCATATTTTGGTCATCGTTTCACTTCTGAGGTGGTATATCTGAACAATGAAGCCAGGAATGTCAGAATTTAGTCAGGAGAAACAAGATTTTAGAGTCTTGTTTAGTACTGTTGGTATAAAAGGCTCTGGCTTTATCATACCCAACACATTAAGAGCTTTTGTCCTTGTGAACTGTCAGGGCATGGGCTGTCCGAATAGAAAAGGCTTAAATGTGATCATTAAATTAACACTTACACCTAACTAAATAATTAGTTGTGCCACTTTAAGCAACAATTGCAACCAAACATTCTCTGTAACTGGCCCTTTTGAAAAAGTAAATTCCCTCCCTTAATTACTAACTTAAGCTGATAATTAAATTATATCAATCAGACTAGACACACCCAGGCTTGAGTCCTGTCAGCAATGTTGAATCTAAACATGACTTTTCTTATAAAGTGAAGGTCACAACAAAAAGCACACGTCCGAAAGAATTTCCATAAGAAATGGAAAATGAATGTTATTGAAATACATCAGTGTGGAAAGGGTTACAGTGCCATTCCTAAGGCTCTGACTCCAGTAAACCTTGGTGAGTGCCATATTTCCAAATGGAGAAAATTTTGAACAGTGATGAATCTTCCCAAAAGTAGCTGATTTACCAAATTTCCTCTGAGAACATTGCTCATCCAGGTAGTGACCAAAAAAAACCCCTCAAACTGACCACTATGGATTTGCTGCCTTTAAGATCTGTGGACGGTGTCTATTAAGGTGGAGAAACACATGAGGAACATTAAGACTTGTCTCTGTTAAATCATTAGCTGAGCCACTGATTCTAACCAATTGGGGTGCTGGAGCCCATTTTTGTGCTTATTGGACAAAAGGTGGAGAAATATTCTGGATAGGTCAGCAGTCTCACGGGGCAGACATCTCTGACTCTCTGTTTTGTTACATTACAACCTGGAATTTAAACGGATTCTCAATTTGATTTAAGTGATGGACCTAGAAAACAAACTACAGATTAATGAAGTTAAAAAGGGGAAAAAAACTTCTGAATAATTCTGAATGTCAAACTGTAAAGTGGTGCATGCACATGTTTTCACCCCCTTTGCTTTGAAGCCCGGCCACTACCTTCAAAGGCCACTTAATTAAATAAGATCCACCTGTGAGCAATCTAAGTGTCAAATGATCTCAGTGTATATATACACACTTGTTCTGAAAGCCTCCAGAGTCAACACCAGTGCAACACCACTAAGTGATGGCTACCATCAAGCATGTGACAGCTTGAAGACTGAGGAACTCTCCACACAGGTCAGAGATTATTGTGAGAAGTACAGATCAGGGTTGGGTTATAAAAAAAATATCACAAACCCTGAACATCTCAAGAAGCACCGTTAAATCCATTATTAGAAAATGTAAAGATTATCATAGCAAACCTGAGGGTTGTCCACCAAAACTCACAGACAGGGAAAAGAAGGCACCAAGAGGACACAGATAACCCTGAAGGAGCCGGGCGGTTCTACGAAATCGCAATTTTGTTCAAAAATCGTGATTGGTTTCTTTTGTCCATATCGCACAGCCCTAGCCAGAAGGTGTATTGGAGACTCCTCAAATGTGGAGGAAGGTGCTGTGGTCAGATGAGACTAAAATAGAATGTGTTGGCCATCAAGGACAATACTATGGCACAAACCTAACACCTCTCATCATGCTGAGAACACCAGGGGCAGCATCATGCGGTGGGGATGCTTTTCATCGACAGGGATTGGGAAACTGGGCAGAACTGAAGGAAAGATGGATGGTGCAAAAGATTTGAGACTGGGACGGAGGTTCACCTTACAGAAGGACAACAACCATAAACACACTGCTAAAGCAACACTCCAGTGGTTTAAAGAGAAACAGGTAAATGTCCTGAAATGGTCCAGTCAATGTCCAGACCTCTATCCAATGGAGAATCTCTGGTATGATTTAAAGATTTAAAGCTGTACACAAGCGGTGTCCATCCAACTTGAAGGAGCTGGAGCAGTTTTGCAATGAAGAATGGGCAAATTATTTTATTCTTAATTTTAGTTTTAATGCACTGATGGTTAATGTGTCTTTTTTAAACACCCGTGATTGAAAAGACAGCATTGGTGTTAATGTGCATGTTTTCAATACATATTAAGCCTTAGTAAGGCTGGGACATTTTGTGCTGCGTTTGTGTTAGCTGGATACATTTTGAAGACTGAAGAGCTGATAAAAACACTGACACATAAAGGGTGCAGCTTTTGGATGCATTTTGAAAAAAAGGAAGACTTCACTTAAAAAGTGCTTTTATGTTTTTATGTTGCGGGTCCAGTATTGTGGACATGTAGACATATTGTCTCCCTCAACATCTGTGAATGCATATCTATGTATGTGTAGGCATATATTCTTAATCACATTCTTTCCTCTCTTCATTAATATTTAAGAGTGATGTTATTTTGTTTTGGTGAGAAGCACCAACGGAAGGTTTGTAATGATGACATGACACATTCTGTTTTCATTAGTTTGGTTTTATTCAGTGAAATCCTAGAGACCATATGTCATTTGCATCATCTGCCATTTGCATCACCTACATATCCCTCACCATTCAACTCCTGATTTTACAAAGTCTTAATATCAGCTGATCGTTTCTTTTCCAAGGGGAAATTTGCATTGGAAAAAAAGTAATTCACATTACTGATGACATTTTTCTTGACTAAAAATGTTTCACATTTCAGAATTTTCTCTCTGCCAACAGCTTTCTTTCTCTAGGAAGTTCACTGGCTCTCTTAAGATGTTTTGGGAACAGGGTTCCACATGAGCAAAGGCTTGGAATCAGCAGAGACTGACCACTGCATAGATGCAGGTGAGCAGGCAGGGAAGTTGGGAAGACCTTTCAGGATACATTTAGCCAAAGAGAAGAGGTGACTTTTCATTACATTAAATAAGGCTTCATTTTACTTGAGACTCAATAGTGATAGAGATGTTCTTCAAACGGTAATGATCACCATCTTCTACTTACATGTGGTCAGTGGTACTTTCTCCATCCAATTCTAATAGTGCCTTTGGTGTTGCTTGTACATAGTAGATACACATCTGAGGTTCAGTATCAATACTGTTATCATCTTTTTAGCTATTGAGCTAAACTACTTTGAAAATATCACTTGATAAATAGGTATTTCACAATAATAGTAATAAATAGGCTAAGATTAACTGTTTTGGTGCTACTGTACCCTTTGTGATTGCCAAGGTGATATTTTGCAAATAATGTAATGGCTCAATTTCTAAAACTCATTCATCCTAACATTCAGATATACACACATTCAAACAAACACAAACACAGGCATGCTCATTCCCTCACTGACTCACTCACCTCCCATTCAATCAGGAAGCACACACAGAATGGGGTGTGTCCCTCGTTATTTTCACATTGTTAGTAAGTGGGCCCTGTAACACTAAACTCCCTTCATACCGGACTACATAGTGATGTCATCAATAAAGGAGCTAAATACGTTTCTGCCCGACCATCTCTTTTTCTGAACCCTCACTGATTAGTAGCCTGCTCCTCCTTTATGTATCTCTTGCTCTCTTCTTCTCTCTACTAATCAATCTCTTCCTCTCCTATCTTTCCTCTCATGCAGTCATGCTGCCTTGCTCGTCGTGGCTTGGCGTGTTGCGGTGCCTGCGCGAAGCTTGGCGAGGGGGCAGTGCCAGGGCGCAACAGGACACACCTACTGTGGGCTCGGGCAGGTCTTCGGCAACAGACCAGGTGTCAGTGCCTGGATCATAGCGCTGGACCGCTGCCTTGTAGCGCTTTTCTGCTTCGTTCCAGCCCCCCAAGAGGTACAAATGATCACCCAGTGAGGACAGGCCAGCAGTGCTCACGCCCAGGGGCAAAGTGGCAGCCCTGCTCCACTGACCGCTTTCTGGGCAGAACACCTCAGTGGTCAGCACATCCACGCGCTCTCCTCCTGGGCCCAGCTGGCTGCCGCCCACCACATACACCTTGCTGGCCAGTGTGGTTGAGCAGTGCCAGCCGCGAGGGGTCTCCAGCTGTGCCCGTTCGCTCCAGCTATCACTCTCTAGACTGTAGCAGGCCACAGAGCGGGAGTAGGCGCAGTTAATGTAGCCACCGGTCACCAGAATGTCACCTGAGGGCAGCACAGCACTGGCGTGGCAGCAGCGTGGCATTTCCATAGGGGCACGGAGTTGCCAGCTGTTGGAAGATGGAAAGTAGCTCTCGATGGTGGCCAGTAATCCATCGGTGTTCCGGCCACCGATGGCAAAGAGACGCCCTCCAGTAGCCACAAGGCTGAAGTGGGTGCGCTTCTGGCGCATGCTGCTCAGGTGCAGCCAGGTATTGAAGCGGGGGTCATATCTGCAGGTAATGAGAGATAGGAGGGAATCACAGGTAACCTCCACACTTCCGTTCTTCACTCATGTCCTAACTTGCAAAATAATAAGCTTTACGGCATGGATAAACAAATTACTTATGGGGTTAAATTAAGGCTAGTCAATTTCTTCCTACTCATAGTGATGTAAAGTCTACCTGCAGAGAGTGCTGACAGCATGTTTGGCCTGGTTCCTGGCATCATTCTGGTCCTCTCCTCCTGCTACATATAGAAAGCCATCCATTACAGCAACACACTGGTTGAAGCTTTTAGCTGGAAGCTGGGAAAGATGGCGCCATGGAGCAGTTCCATCGCGAGGGTCTCTCCACAGCACCTGTAGACAGAGTTATATGCTGAAGTGGTGCATAATATTCACCAACAACTGTGCTATTATTTCCATGGGTCAATGATCTTACCTGCAAAGGGCCGGTTTGTCTACAGGTTTTCCAAGCTGGAGCTCAACCCATCTAAAGTGTTGAGTTTGATTTGAATTAAAACCTGCAGTCATAGCGGCCCTTTACAGATAAAATGGATGACACCCGATTTATGCACCAACCCGATGATGTCTTGTCACTGAACTTATTTGATTGCACTAAATTGCTATTTTGAATTTGAAGTTTCTATGCCCTGTTATAGCTTAAAATGGTCAAAATTGGAGAAAAGAGGTTTGAGGAAAACTGTATAACAGAAATATGTGCTAGTCACTGTTCTGAATTAGTGTAGGCCCATTACCTCTCGGCTCAGGGCACGCTCAGTGAGGGATGGACGCCCCCCAATGGTGAGCAGGGTGGTTTGGCTGCCACGGACCCTAGTGCGACTGGACTGTAGAGTATTGTGCTGGTATGGTAGCAAATGGTAGTTCATGGCTTCCACTAACAGGCGGTGACACTGAGGGTCCTGCATCATGCGAGCAACTGGTTGGATCTCACTGACCAGCTCACTGGCGGGGATGGTTTCAAAGCGTATGTGAGACAGAAGCTCAGAAGCATGAGCCTGTCTGTTTGGGTCGAAGTCCAGCCACTTCATAGCCACCTGGATTCAAAGAAAGGTTAAACATAGTGATCCATATTAAGAGTCACAGTTGCCCTAGACTACTTTATATAGTTTCTGATGTGCATAGCATTCCATCCCCACTTTCTCTATCTCTCTCTCTCTCTCTCTCTCTTTTTCTGTCCCCACCCATTCTATTTCTATATACAGTATGTAAGTATTTATATTCACTCTGTATTTTGCTTTTGGTGTCATACATATAAATAGGATTTTCATGGTTCTGTGAATCCCCTTCTCCCCTATGTCCCCTGTTTTCTTTATGGGTGTACTTTTACATACTGTATAATGTACTGTCCCACTTTGGAATCACTTGTCAAATTGTTTTTTTTATTTACAGTAATCATTTTGTGTGTTCATCAGTTTAATTAGAAACTGTAAAATTGTTCAACACAACACCAAAAAGGATTCAAATACGTTTTTTTGATATACAGAACCATGTTCGCTGTGTTAAATATATTAGAATAATTACTTACATATACCTACAGCCCAACCTTTTAAATGGTAGAACATAATACATCCAGAGTAAGGAATATGTGGTGCAGCAGAAGTGCAGTGAGAAAACATGGTCTGACCTGGAAGGTAGTGACCTCAGAGGGCAGGATAAGATTGTCATCCTGCAGAAAAGCAACGATCTGCTCCAGTGTGAGCTGAGTAAACTGGGATGTCTCAGAGAACTGGGCAAAGTTCTCCAGCACATAGCGTCGTGCAGCATCTCGCACTGGGCCCAGGCCATAAGCCGTGCCAATGTTCCACACATACACACAGGTGTGCACGTTCAGTTCCGCCATCAGGAAGTCCATGCACATCTGCAAGAGGTGGGGAATCTGCAGGGTGCTGGCCGCAGATACAGTACAGCCAATAGTGTACAGGGACATGTGCACACGGCCCAGGTAAGCAAAAGTGATGACATTGGCTAGACCTGAAAGTAAAGGAGAAGGAATTGACTGTAAATGTACACCCATAAAGAAAACAGGGGACATATAAGAGTATATAGAATGATTAGAAAACCTGATTCAAACAGCTGAACTACTTGTAATGCAGATTTCTGGTAACTTTAACTGTTAACCTGTACCTGCATACATACTGTGTCTTATTCACTAAGTGGTGCACTATTTCATAATTCCCTGTGTCAGTCATTGGGAATGTGGAGGTGGGGGGGATTGATACTGCATTACAGATACTTCTGATCCTAGTATTTACTTTGAGAATTGCTCCTTGCAGGATGATCTTAATACCAGTTGTTTTCTGTAAACAAGAATTCAATCTGAACCTTTTTGTGAAGAGTGTGTTTAATGCTGAAAAAGTGGGGAAAAAAAATAAATGAGCAAATCAGTGTGTGGAACAAGAACTACTTTTCCTTATATATTTACTTAATTTATTCCTGCCCTAACCCACCTGTTCCATAAAGAGCTCCAAACTCAGTTGGCTCTGAAGTAAGACATGCTGTTACAAGGAACAGACCTGGTGTTTCAAGTAAGTGTGGTGTTTTCAAATAGTTATTTGAGCACCATTTTGAACAGACTACAGTTATGACGCTGTTTACCTAGGGGTGATAAGGTGGGCAGCTCCAGGCGCTTCAGGCCTGGATCCTTGGCCAGGACTTCACGCAGGTACTGGCTGACGGAGGACATGACCAGCTTGTGAACGTCGAAGGCCTTGGTCTTGCAGGCCAGCTCCAGGTCAGTGAGAAAGCGTTCCTGCCTCATGCGGCTCAGCTCTTCTAGAAGAGCCGATCCATGCAGAGGCCGAGTCATCTCACCCCCCAGGCCAAAGCCCCTCTCCCCAGGGCGGATCACCGGGGGCGGTAGGGGCATCCCATTGAGCCGGTTCAGCTGCTCAACATTTAGAGGTAATTCTAGTTTCTTAACTCCTGGTTCAGACACCACTCCACTCTCCACCTGCACTGGCTCTGGAGTGGCCTTCTTGGACCGGGGTGACTTCTTCTTTGGGGCCATAATGACACTTTGACTTGTTTAACTGGTTATCTTTATTAGTTACTATTAACAGTGATGTTAAAATCACAGGCTTATAATCATAAAAGATTGACTAATTCTCTGTCAGACCTATACAATAGCGTTAATGTATTTTTATGTGTGTTTTTAAGATTTTAATGGACAGACTCACTTTCTGGCACTTTCTTCTTCAACTGAGTACTGACTGACTGACAGACTAAAGAAACAGATGGACAAGTTGACAGATTACAGACTCATTAAGTGACTGAGGCTTTGTGTAAGGGACAAATTGACAGATAAACTACCAGGTGGTCAGTGGGTGGTCAGTAGGAGCACACAGCACCTGAAAAGATACAAGAAATGGGAGCATTTCACTATTTCTGTGCTCTGAACATGAGTACATTTGATCTCAACTCTCACTCTTGATCTCAAAATCAAAGCAGCAGTGCATGTGGCTTTTAAGGTACATTTGTTCTTAAGAACATGCGTTTTATCCACACTGTCATGGAAAATGCAGGGGAAACGCACTGCAAAAAATAATTGTAAAAAATAACTAAAATAAAAACAAAACAAGAAAAGAGGTACTAGAATCAAACAAAATTATCTGCCAGTATAGTGAGAAAATGTAACATGTTAATCTCTCTAAAAACAAGAAAATGTTTCTAAAAACTAGATTAATTATCCTTCATAGTGAGGTTAGTTGTTCTTAAAGGTCAGATGTGCTTAGTGACCAAGGTGTGCATACATAGTGAATGGAAATCCACCAGCCTTCTCTTTTTGAAACAAATACACTAAAAAAGGCAAATACGAAGGCAGGGCTGAACTATGTGTAAACAGGGTTTGTGTACACCTAGCCTTACACACATACAGACATACTTAGATTATGAGACAGGTGCAATCAAGTCACTGACTAAAAATATTCTAAAGCCACAGGAGAGCATTGCTGGGCCCACACTGCTTAAATTACCCTCCCACTGCCATCTGCCTCTGCCATGCTCCCCTGTGAATCCCCCTCTTCAACATCCTTCTCATTATCTACAAGGTTCTATCTTTGTTCTTACATTCAGGTGCATATGGGCTTTTGTTGTTGTGGAAACCCATCTGTCATACAAAATACAGATATGATTTAGTTCTGTTGCCATGGATACTGGATCTATCCATTTATCTTAACGACAGAAATGTGGAAAATATGTTAACAAAATTCACATCTGCGGTCAAGGGGAAGGTGTATCTTTAGGTGCTAAATGTGACCTAAGGTCACCAAGTGTTAGAATTGCATTATTGTAAAGACACAGAGCCTAAACGACACACTCATTGTTTAGACAAAGGGATGCCACAGACATACCTTCTAATTAGTGACTTTAGCTACTTTGAGGTGCATCTATTGCTGACACAAGTATTCCATTACACACACACACACACACACACAGTTTATGTAATCTCAGTAGAAAAGCACTGATAATAAAATGGGATGCACTTCAACAGCCATCTATGAGCTCAAGGTCACCACAACCAGGGCCAAATGGAAATTAAGTCCCCAGCATTGGGCTGTGGAGCAGTTTCCATCCAATCCAATTTCTTTGAGCTGGAGTATTGTTTGTGATTCAGAACTAATCATCTAACATCAGGACATGACATCATTCAATGCTCTTGTGGCTGAATGCAAAGACCTAGTGTAAGATCTGCTACTTTTAGCAGATTTGATTTGATTAACTTGCGATTATTTATTTTAAATAAATTATATATATATAATATGGATTAAATGAGAAATTAAAAACCTGTGGACTTAAATAAATTTTAATCAATTTGTAAACTTATCTGCCTTGTCATTTGGTCTCCAACTGGATAAATTCTGGATAAAAATGATGAATTTTATTATTACTTTTTTCTCAAACATTTTACAATTGTCTGTGGCTCTGACAAATCTAAAAGGTTTATAATCATTAATGAGTTTGACAGTGTCATGTCATCTCATATAACGCCTATAATTCCATGCCAGCGGGTCGGGGCTACTTAGGAATCAGGAGATGTGATGTAAAGATGTACACATAATGGTGTAATAACAGTGAGACTGCTACCAAAACTAAGACTTCAGATAGCTGGAGTGAAAAGGAATTATTGTGTGTAACGAGAGGGACAGATAAGAGCATGGAGATTATAGTACTTTAAGAAAGACTGAGCTTAGCTTGTTCAATGAAAGTCTAGATGAGGAGTTGGGTTCATGAAAAGTGATAGGTTTAAGACCCTGCCTGGTCTGGTAGCAATGTTACTACCCATTAAATATATAGGTAAGGGGTAAGTGGGAGTGAAGCAAAGATTGATTGAGCTGGGAGGGGGTGCAAGTGAGAATTTAGGAATGGAAACTGAAATGATAAAGAGAAGGGATGAAGGAAAGGCGAGATGAAAAGTGGCTGACTGTGGGTTCAGTGACTTTTGGCAGCTGTCGTGTTTGTCTGTTTTGGATCCTAAAGCTGGGTGTATGTGTGGCCCACCTCCCTCAGCTGCAGCATTCCTGCTGCCATCTCTGCTTGTTATTTATAGAGACTGAGAAACACATTGGGCTTCCAGAGCTGGAAGTGGAACAAGCTTCTCACTACATGTCATTCAGAGTTTTTGGTTCACAGTATGTACATTTAAATTTAGCCAATCTCACTGGAAGTGATTTTGATATGGATTATTGAGAGTATTCATACTGTAAGGCATGCTGGCTCAAAAGTTGAAACCTTAATAAATAAATTGGAAAGTACATAGTAAAATGTGACAGCAGTACAGCTTTTGTAATGCTCATGGTATTTATGAATTTGCAAACATCAGTAACATATGCTTAATGTTCCCATTTCTGGATTATCAGAACAATAGTTTCCATCCTGTGTTAAAACAGGATTAATTTACTAAATGAATGAAGTATTATGAATTATTGCTTGTCCTTGTGCCCTGCAAAGGCAAACAGACATGCATAAATGAAAAGGTGAAAATGTTACCTTATTTTCCTGCTCTCTTTATCACTCTATTTTCTCCCTCTTTGTTCTCTTTTTCAGCTTTCTTTCACTTCTTAACAAAATCCCTTTGTTTCCTTCCTCTTCCGTGTTACTCTACCCTTCTGTCCTCTGTCTGTCTGTCAGAGCACTGTCAGTTTCAGAGTTTGAAGCAGGCAGAGTCCAGCTGAAGCCCTGTAACTTGACCCCCACAAGGCCTCAGCTCCACCTGCACCTCCATCTCCTTATACAGCCAGCCACCCCTCCCCACCAAACTTAGTTCACATTCAGCCACATTCACCCCTGCCCCAACCCTGAAATGGAAAGAGGCGGGCAACACTGTTTTTACAGTCGTGGCAGCACGTTGTTCTTGTGTATTTTTACTAAAGACCGAGTATGAGAATCCTGATTTCGAAAATGATCCTGAGTTTGAAAATGATTCCCATTCATATGATTCCCATTCAATGAATCTATATAAAGTATTAGATTACAAATTTAAGATATATTGAATCTTTCAGTTCCATGATTAATAATTATATTGCTTTTTCTGAGGTTTGATAAGTTGTAATAGACCAGTAATGCACCCTCAATGCAGTTTTAAAGGCTGTGGCAAAACATATGTACAATTTTCTTTTAAAATTATTATTTACAGTGTTTTGCGAACTTGTACATATGAAACCCACTGCCAACAACATAAATGATTAAACAAAAATAAATCCTGAAAAGTGGTCTATATTTTTGGACCTTTCATATGAAAGGTTGTAATCTCTTTCCAAATTAATGATCTTTGTTATCTTGTGTGTAATAACTTGTACAGTGTGGACTTAAAACTTACAAACCATTCAGCGGAGGGCATTTCTATATGCTTTATTATATATTTCTATAATTCTGTGATCAAGTGAAAAGTGCTAAACTTACTTCTCAGTGCTATACATCTTTGCCCATTTTCTATGCATTTTTCACATATGATTCGGACAAAGCTTACATTTCTTAATTATGTCTTGTCCTACTAATTTATATCGACTGATTCTGATGAATTAAAAATAAAATATTTTGGTTAACAAAATAATTTAAAGTACGAAAAATAGACTACAAAATGTGGTCATATTTACATATTGAAAAAGTGCTCTGATTTTTTTTTTTTGTTAACTGTTCACTTTAAAGAGCTGAGAAACTGAGGGTATCTGTTGGCAGACCAGGACACTACAGCTGTTTCACTCAGACGGTGCTCTGGTTGAAGTTTTATGATCTTCTGTGTGCCATTGCGGTTGTGTGACAGGGTCTCTGGGTCTCCATCAGCTGGACCTGTGTTTACTTTCTGCATGGTGACGCTGGTTCCGGAGTCTCCATGTGAACAATCCGAGTCAGAGCGGCTTCCGGGCACTATGTAGCAGCTGGGAAACATGGCGGAGGAGCTGCTGGAGGTGGTGGAGAAGTTGCAATCCAGGCTCTCAGAGAACCAAGAGCCTCGAAAGGTAGAGTTCACCCTGTTTGGACTTGAGAAAGTCCGAGCTGGCGTGTGGCAGCTCGGCTTGCTCGGTGTTTGTAGTTGATGTGGACGTTGGGGATGACAAATCCAAGACCGTGTGGAGAAAGTGCCTACGCGACGGTTTAGTCCCAGACCGAAACGGACCCCTCGAACTCAAGAAGTCCAGAGTGGCTCGTCGTAATATTTGCCTTATCCTCTCCATTTTATCACTGCATGCACTTCGTACTAATTGTGCGAATGACAGGCGTGTGTGATGATAGCAGTTGATAACAGAACAGACCAGACAGGCCGTGTTTTTGTGGTAGGATGTTGTTTAGCTGACGACGTCCTAAGCTAAGATTACAGAAGCTAAAGCAACTAATGCCTGCTACACCAAGAGTCTGTTGACATTTACCGGAATTTGACCAGGTTTTTCTTACAAAACTCGTGTCTTTGCAAACGCAGTGGTTCCTAAGTGAACAAAGGGGCCTTTAAACTGCCTTTAACGTTGCCGTCCTCCGCAGGCCACAGCACTGACTGTGGATGTCAGCACTGACTGTGGATGACTGTGAATGTGTCTCATTTTACCAGCACGTTTATTTATGTTGTATGCTGTGTATATGAGTGTTCTGCCGGTAAACATATGGTATTTCTATAATGTTTGTCTATTTGTTGCCAGTAGTCTACATACCTTTTGTAACCATTTATTTGGCTACCCTGCAGTTTCAGTAATGATCTTGTCTTGGTCAATAACTTGTCATTCCTGTTTCTAGCTGCTGAAGACCCTCAAGAGGTTGGGGGAGCTGCCCATGACTGTGGACATTCTCGTGGTACGATCAAGCGCCCCTCTGCTCTTTGTTTGAAATTTTGTCGTGAGATGAAGGGATCTGTTTCTGCCCCATCATGTAAAACGCGCAACCTGTTTTCTGATGGATGCCTCATAATTTGAACTTTTTCAGTTTCAGACACCCTGAAATTTACATTTTTGTGACCTACTGATCTCTTCCTTCTGTAAATACAGGAAACAGGTGTTGGGAAAACTGTAAATTCTCTACGCAAACATAACATCGCAGGGGAAGCAGCAAAAAACCTTGTGGCTAAGTGGAAGAAGCTGGTCCCTCAGTCTGGAGATAGGTGAGTGTTGGCTTTAATGGAGGCGCTGTAAATCTAGACAGTTGAAGTGAAACCACAGATGTGAAGGAAATAGCCATTTATTCAAGGCGCTAGTTAGAGTATGGGGGAATAGGGATGCGACTGTTCTCTAACTAATTACAAAATATTATAACTAGACATTTTCAACCCACTTGAGCAGCCCGATTTCTGGGGTGTACTGCTATACAGAATATTATTACTGGCTGCATTGTGTACTACTTTAAAGGCCTCCCTTTTAACGTGTCTCCACTATACTTATCAACAGACCCAGTAATTCAAGAGAGGGACACTCCCACTCTCAGGCAGACGAGACCAGAGGCTACAGGGACAGGGTTAGGGACCCTTCACCGGAGGAGCCACCACCTTTAGATGAAGAGGAAGAGGAGGAGGAGGAAGAAGAATATCAGCAAGTCTACATTGACTCCTCCCCACAGCAGTACAGTCCCCAGGACAGCAGGGCACAGGGTTATCAGTCAGAAGAGTATGAGAGCCCAGTGGAGGAGCCACCACCTAGTCCTCCCCGAAAAGAAATTAAACACAGCAAGCAACACAGAGAACCAGCGAGAGAACATGGCTCTCACTCCTCCAGGGTACAGGACAGACACAAGCATCCTGCTCAGACTCAAAGTGGTGGCAGTGAGACACGGATACGCAGCAACGAGAGAGATAAGAAAGGTGGTGCTGCACACACTTCTTCAAAACACAGTCGTCACACCACTTCACATGAAAATAGGAGAGAAAAGAAAGGAAGCAGTGATGGTAAGTGTTCAGCTATTTTGGCTTTTGGCTTTCAACATGATGTCTGATTTTTTTTTTAAGGTTACCGTTTGCATACAGATAAGCTAAAGTACTGAACATGAAGTGCATCAAAGGCAATAGTAATGCAATGCAGATGTTTTAATATGCATGGCAGTATAAAAAAATAGGTAGCTTGCTGAGATGCATGAAAGTAAGATCTTTCCTGTGATCCTGTGTATTTCCAGGCAGGCCTCGGGAAAAAAAGGAGAAGCCAGAACCTGTGCGGGATGATGAGGACGAGCCGTATGAGGCTCCTACGATGTCTTTTGAGTCCTTTCTTACATATGACGAACCTTCTCCTAGTAAGAAGAAGAAGAAACCTTCTCGACCGTCTCAGCCTGTTACTTCTGCTCCCTCAGTGTCCAAGTCCAGCAAATCCAATGGAACACGCAGTAAACGGGCTGATCCAGCTGTTCCATCAGTGTCCCCACACACTGTGCCAGAGAAACGCAGAAAGGTGCGGCAATTACTGCCACCCAGCTAACATGACTAATGCTTGTAGTCACTAGTGATTATGATTTACTTTATATAATGATAGTGGGAAACATAATCTGTTCTTTTTTTATGTGTTTAAAAAGTAGGATTTTAAGGATGTATACACAGCTATACGGGGCTTAAAGTTTTTTACAGTAGGAGAGAAACAGTCCTTCCTCATCGTCACTGTGTTTTATTTATCTGTGACTGTCTTTCTTTTTTTTCCTCAGGTAGTTGATGTGGTGCCTACTCTGCCTGACATCCCTTTGCCAGCCATTCAACCCAACTACAGACCACTGCCCTCAATAGATGTCACCCCACTATCCCCGCAGAGGCGTAAAGGTTGGGTTTTTTGGTTGTTGTCAGCTACTGAAGGCTTTGAAAGCTTTGAGTGTTTGATACTGCTGGAGGACATCCTTTAATTTTGTATTCTATTTATATTTTTTCCTTTTGTATTCCACTAGTTCCCATATCATGTGAAGAAGAGGATGCTGGATTCACAGGGCGGCGTTTCAACTCTAAAATGGTGGTGTACTCTGGTTCGAAGACTGCGTACCTGCCCAAAATGATGACCCTTTATGAGCAGTGCATTAGAGTCCTGCAGAACAATATTGACTGTGAGTTGCATGCTGAATAATGTTGAGATTTAAATGGAGAACTTTTCTGATGGTCAGTATTATTCTTCTCATAACCACATTACATACAAATTAATACACAAGATGTGGGATTTTTAATTCTTTAGCTATTGATGAAGTTGGTGGTGTGCCTTTTGAGATTTTGGAGCCAGTTCTTGAAAGGTGCACACCGGAACAGCTATACCGTATTGAACAATGTAACCAGGTATGTGTACACACATGCACGATCATATAGTACAAAATATACTCTGCAGATTTGAATACTGTGTATTTACAGTGCTTGAATTTTGAGTTGATTTAATAATCATGTCAACCTCACTGTAATCATTTTCTTATATTTGTGATGAAGGGAAGAATGTGTTATATGAAAAGTGTTCACTCTCTCTCAAGTATTTCATGGAGGAGTCAGATGAGCTGTGGATGCGCCACTGTCAGCGGGATTTCAAGCGTAACTCTCCTCAGGAGTATGAGTCTTGGAGAGAGATGTATCTGCGCCTACATGATGAACGTGAGGAGCGCTTGCGCATGCTTACGCAGAATATCAGCTCTGCTCATGCCAACAAGCCCAAAGGTATTTGCATTTATGTACTGTAAATGTTGCTTTATGTTCATTTTTCCTTGAGGAAATGTCAGCACTGGAACATACTTGTATATCAAAGCATATGAATTAGTATTTTATGTTCCTGTTTCTGTTTATTGGTAGAATTGTGAAAGGTCTTGTGTTCATCCCTGACAGGCCGACAGGTAAAGATGGCGTATGTAAATTCAGTTGCCAAGCCCCCTCGTGATGTTCGGAGAAGACAGGAGAAGTTTGGCACTAAAAGTGGCTCTACCAGCGCTAGTGTTATTGCTGCAGCTCCAGTCAAGTGAGTGAATGCTATTATAGCTTCCAGGCTAAGCATGTTCACTTCTAATATGCGCTCTACATGCATATCTTATTTGTAGAATGGGTAATTCACTCATGAAATCATTTGGGTTTCTTGATTGTTATTGGTGAAATATTGCAAGGTCAGGTAAAGACACTTGGTAATATGTAAGATGTAATATGGATAAATAATTTGACTTTATCTAAGCATTTGATTATATTGTTGGTTTCAGAATCAGACCACCGATGTCCTACAGCTCCCTCAGTCAGCCAAGTGAATGTGGCCAGTCTTCCTACAGCAGTCCTTCTGAACCCTCTCGATCTTCTGCGTCTAGCAGCAGTGCTGGCCATAGTGCCAGAGACAAACCGCAGGTCAAAAGTGAGTAAATATAAAAAGATCCTTGGTTTCTTATGATGCTGCACTAACGGAAATACAGTAAATTTATTGAGCTCCAGTCTATGTAAAATTGAAGCCTTGGTTGTGTTAAATTGCTTAGCTAATTTTACCTTTCCTTTTTTTTTTCAGAAGTTGCCCCCATGATGGCTAAAACTATCAAAGCATTTAAGAACAGATTTTCCCGACGGTAAAAGGAAAGAGACTGGTTTTCTGTTCTGAGAGAAAATGTGGAGTGAGAGAGTGTAGTCAATTCTCATTTTAATGTAATGGCTCATCATCTTCTCTTATGTTTTTATGCTTTTTAATTGTGTCCAAGCAGATCACTGGAAAAACTGGAAGAAAATATGCCCACACATACACTAAGCAGTCTTGCCATGGCATGTAGGCTTTTTCTCACTTTCAACACAATCACACACTGTACAGTGGATCACACTACAATGGTACATTGTTTTTTATTTTGGCATATTTAATTCCCTTTGCAAGCAAAGAGTTCTGTAACTTTGCTCTTCATGAAGAAAAACACCCAAAGTAGTAAGACTGTAAGCATTTGTTGTTTTTCTGCTTTATTTTAACCACAGTCCAGGAAATGATGTGTAAAATTACATGTACGGCAGTGAGTGATGAAATCACACACACACACACACACACACACACACAATACAGAGAGGAATGATCAGTCAGTCGTTGGGACCCTACACCTCCACTCAACTGTATTTATTTTCAGTCCGTGGACCTTGTTTCCCTGAACTTGGCCCTGAGTGAAAGAGGATAAAAAAATAGTAATTTTAATAGATTTTAATAAATGTTATATGGACATTTTTAATAAAATCAACATTTTGCCCTCATGTTTCAGCATGTTGTGGATTCTTTGAAGCGTTTCGTGTTTGTTCACCTGTGACCCAAGTGCCTCACTAAGTAAATTATATTAAACAAATGAATGTAACAATTATATTTATTTTTAAACTAATAGTAAGACGTATTTCAGCATATTTGGTAGTGGAAATTGTAGATTAAACTGGGTGTTTAGTACTGATTATTAAGTACTGAAAAGTGCATTTTTTATGTGTAAAAACAATCTAAAAGATGTAAAATCTGACTTTCACTAGTAAGAAGTCAATTCAGACCTGTCAAAGCTGAATAAACCTCAAAACAATATTACATTTTAACAGTATAGATACTAGTCTGTACTTCAGTACTTGTTTTAAAAAAAACAATTTAGCAAAAGATGTAACATTTTGAATGTAACAGTGTGAGTTTCACTGCTAAGTGAATTCAGACCTGTCAAAGCTATATAAACTTCAAAACAGAATCTTACATTTTACCAATATGGATATTATTCTGCACAAAAAGCTTGTACAGGCGTCGTGCATGCTGCCTTACTGCTGAGTAAACTCAGTAGGTGGCGCTAGACTCAAACGTAAGTGTTTGGGGTTTTGGGGCACTATTTTGGTGCAGGACCCATTTATTATTTCATTTGTAGTGGACTACATTTGTAGTGGACTACATAGGGAGCAAGGACGTATTTGAGTTCTGCCCACATTGTGATATCATTACGTATAAACGAAGAGACTGCAAACCCTACTCGCGATTGGTTACACCGGGTTCGCTCTCTGTCCAATCACATCGCTGGACTGGTAGTAGTGTTGCATTCTTCTAGGGGTGTCATTTCTCAGCAGTTTTGCTGGTTGTGTTTAAACTCATTACGGACTGGTCAACAGTGTCAGAGAGTGGTAAAAGTCTTAATTCTGGCTCGTAAAGACCACGTGCTATGTCGGGGCACGGGCACGGCGGTGGGCACGGCGGTGGGCACGGTTGTTGTGAAGACGATCATGAGCCCGCAGAGAGGGGCCTGGAGTACGGACTGTACAGGCGCATCGATCTGGAGAAGCTGCAGTGTCTGAACGAAAGCAGAGACGGCGACGGCAAAGTCGTATTCAAACCCTGGGATCAACGCACAGACCGGGAAAAGGTACCTGGTTTCTTTCCTTATGATGCGTTAAAATGGTCAACTGAGGTGGTCTCCACACCTGTATTCCCCACTGCAGTGATCTCGACCATGCAGACAATTGGGGGACATACGGCTCCACAGTTATTACATAGTCGCCGTCAGGCGTCAGAGAGATTCACCAAGGCTGATATTGTGCCAGACCATGCTTTACAAGTCCAAAGTATCCAGACTTCACCTGCATTATGGTGCACCTATTGCTGAAACCGACTTTAAATACACTATATGGACAAAGGTATTGCTTCCACTTTTGTGGTCCCAGTGTTCGGTGAAGGCCCTTTTCTATTCCAGCATGACTGTGCCCCAGTGCACAAAGAAAGCTCCATAAAGACATGGTTGGATGAGTTCAGTGCGTAGAACTTGACTGGCCCATACAGAGCCCTGAGCTCAACCCCATCCAACACCTTTGGGATGAACTGGGTTGGAGATTGTGAGCCCGGCTTTCTTGTCCAACATCGGTGCCTGCTCTCATAAATCCCTTACAGAATGAATGGGCACAAATTTTCCATAGAAACACTCCAACATCTTGTGGAACAACTTCCAAGAAAAGTGGAAGCTGTTACAGGAAGAGACCAATTCCATATAAAAAGTCAATGTATTTGAATGTAAATTCTTTGTTGATGTAATGGTCAGGTGTCCCAATACTTTTGTCCTTGGTGTGGTGTGTCTCACACCAAGTATTTCTCTTTTTAAAAGCAGTACCATTTTTTTTCTACTCAATCACCCTTCAAATGTTGATTAGGTGGTGAGTTGCATCAGGTGTTTTGAAGGCCAAGGTCTCTGCAGACCTTTGTACATAGTGTAGTTGGTGCAATAGCTGAATTCATTGTGCTTGTGGTAATCCACCATGCTCTTTTTCTTTTTTTCAGTTTGTGGAGAGTGACGCTGATGAGGAGCTTCTGTTCAATATCCCGTGAGAAAGCAGCCCTCCTCTTTCTCTTTCTCTCTTTCTCTTTCTCTCTTTCTCTTTTTCCTCACTCTGCATTTCTTGGTTGCTTTGGCAGGTTCACTGGAAGTGTGAAGCTGAAGGGCATTATCATTTCTGGAGAGGACGATGAATCCCATCCTGGCGAAATGAGGCTGTAAGCATGCTTTTAACGTAATGCCCTGCCTAAAAGTGAATAGATGTAGCATTAGTATGCATTGTGCAATCTCTCCCTGTGCAGATTCAAGAACATACCGCAGATGTCATTTGATGATACAAGCAGAGAGCCAGAACAAGCGTTTCGTCTCAACAGGGATGCACTAGCTGAACTTGAGTATCCAACTAAGTAAGTGTTTTGAATCTGAAAGTTTGGGCATACAGTGCTGTGCAAAAGTCTTGGGCACCTATGCAGATTGTTTAAAGCCATTTTTCTCAGTGTGTGATAGTGTCTTTCTGCTAGGACGTTTTTTGTGAAAAAACGACCCACTGTTAATCGAAACCGTTTTTAACAGTAAATGTTTGTAAATGTCTTTTACCTTTGTTTTGTTTGTTTTTTCTATACAGGATTGCCCGCTTTTCCAATGTAAATCACTTATCCATTCATATCTCTCGAAACTTTGGAGCAGAATCCACTCGTGTCTACTATATCGGGCTACGCGGAGAGTACACAGAGGTGAGGACGGGGAGGGGTGGATGATGATGCCAGTGTATCTTAATCATATTTTATTTATTAATGAACTCTTAATCCTAAACTCTAAAATGAGCCATTTTAATTTAAGCACCTTACTTAAGAAGAGCATCTGAAAGCAGACTATTGTTCTGCTATACTAGCCCACAGATACTGATAACCACCATTGTAGTACTGGATTGGACTAATAATTATTTTTTTTCTGATATTGACCTGATATGGATAACCACAGAAGCCGGTGTACCATCTTATCAGAGACATGCTTTACCTAGATGAATACACAGAAGATTTGAGTAAAGTTTTCAACTAATCACCCAGTGTCCAGTTGTATGATGCTGTGGCCTAAGACATTAAGTATTTTGATAGCTTTTCTGTCAACACTTTATTTGGATAGTCAGCTTTAGAAGCACACCTTGTCTTTAACAAACATTTGGCTTCATATCTATTAAAGTCAACTGAATTTGTCAAATATAAATGACTTCAATAAATCTAAACCCAAACTTAACTCTAACCAGAACCTAAAGTTTAAATCGAATCCTAATCCTAACATTAATACTGTTGATAACAATTTAAGCAGCTGAAATGAATATTAATAGGACGCTATTGTAAAGCACACAGGTCAGATATTAAAGTGAGTGTAAAAATGATACCCTGGTGGCAGCAGGAATAAGCCTTTGTCAAAAAACTTTATCCATTAATTTGTTTTTAAAATTTGTTGCTGTCTCTGTTTCTCTTGCAGGCTCACAGGCATGAGGTGACGATCTGTAACTATGAGGCAGCAGCAAATCCAGCGGATCACAAAGTGGAAACGATCACTCCACAGACACACTTCATATCGTGACGACAGATGTGAGGTTGAAGTGTCTATAAGAAATGGATGATTTTTGGTAACACTGAAGTATATTAACTGGGAGAGGGAAATATGTAATAAGACATATTTGAAAAGGAATGCAGATATATTTGTTCAAGTAATTATTTTTGTGTGCCAATAAATATTCACAGAGAAACACATGTATGCCCTCCTTGAGTAATTTTGAAAGCAGTCAGTTTAAAAAAGGCTAACAAGTCTTTATCAAAATGTATAATTATTTGATAAAGATTAAAGTGAAATAAACAGTGCCATCTGCAGTTAACAATTTGAAAATTGAGAGTGTGTCAGTTAAATTATTATTTTGCCTAAATAGCAAAGAACTATGAAGAATGATGATGAAATACTTTATTGATCCCAGGGGGATATTTGTGCTCCCAGTAGATGAGATGGAACAAAACAAACCATTACACACATGATTGTAAGAAAAGGGAGAAAAAGGAGGATATGTATATACAAAATAAAAATATACAAAAAATATACAAAAAAAACTGATTTACAGAAAACTTAGATGATGCAAAAAGTGCAAAGTAGTGATGATATAGTGTGTGGGACAGGATAAATCAGTCATACCAAGTTGTCATTCATAACCCTCCATTGAATGACAACTGGGCATGACTGTCACTCCAGTAACCTTTATTGGAGACAATAATAAATAACTAAAAAAGAAAAAAGGTCAGGCATTTATGTTGGATGAGAAGGCCTGGCTCACAATCTCCATTCCAGTTCATCCCAAAGGTGTTGGGTGGGGTTGAGGTCCGGGCTCTGTATGGGCCAGTCAAGTTCTTCCACACCAAACTTATCCAACCATGTCTTTATGGAGCTTTCTTTGTGCACTGGGACACAGTCATGCTGGGATATAAAAAGGGCCTTCCCTAAACTGTGTCCACAGAGTTGAAAGCGTGATGGCGTTGTCCAAAATGTCTTGGTATGCATTAAGATTCCCGTTTACTGGAAGTGAAACCCCGAACCCGAACCCTGGAAAACAGGTGTGTCCCAAGACTTTTGTCCATAATAATTTTGGGAGAGCAGGCGTGTGTTCTTGACGGTGACGTCTTGCGCGTCACCGCCCGCCTCTCCCCGGCAGAGAGCAGCGGAAGTTCCGTTGTGAGCTGCGAGAGCGAGCGGTGAGTGTGGGGGCTTACATCGGTGGGGTCGACGTTTGTAATTGCAGTTTTCGCCCTCAAAAGGCAAAAAATGGTCACCTTTGTGGCGCCGTGTTGGAGACGAGTATGAAAAGGGGTGCTGTGTATATAGGAGGTGGTAGCGCTGGGCCCGAGTGGGCTAATGCAGCAGTGGAGAGGGTAGCCGGGGACTTAGCCAGACAATACCGACAAACGACGCTCCGGGCCGGTGGCTGAGCTGTTCTGACTGTGGGGGCACATGGAGTGGGCCGGGCGGAGCGGGATTAAGCCGGTCGAGGGGATGAACGAGCTGAAACAATGTCCTC
Source organism: Brachyalestes nurse (assembly GCA_037974405.1). Classification (NCBI taxonomy): domain Eukaryota; kingdom Metazoa; phylum Chordata; class Actinopteri; order Characiformes; family Alestidae; genus Brachyalestes; species Brachyalestes nurse. The sequence goes on along the minus strand of JBBPCY010000142.1, from coordinate 13,393,597 downwards.
GGGTTTGCTTATGTATCATCATGAATTCCACTAGCCGGCTAAACTGAGCTAAGCTGCTCTGCTCCCTCCCCTCTCTCTTTATGTCTCTCCCTCCCTCTGTATCTCTCTCTATTGTTTTTCCTTGTCCGCCCCACTCCTTCCTCTCAGTCCGAATGCCAAATGAAAAGTAGGCTCCCGAGCACACGAGAGAGGTTGTCAGCTCGATACGAGACAGCTTGTCACCTGAAAGCTCCGGTGAGAAACAGTAGCCTAAATGTAGCTCTAGTTGAGTTGCCATACTGTACCAGTGGCGCATGCTCTCATCGCAGCTCGCACCAACAGGCTGGAAGGGAGACACACTGTTCTGCTAAAGATTATGCAGCCATTGATTGTCTCGTGGACCTGGTCATGGTCGCTTGTCATTGTTTTTTCCTGTTTTTTGTCCTTGTACTGTTTAGTGGTCTTTCTTTCGCTTTTACTCGTGACAGAAAAGTCACCCGCCCCAGGGCTCAATGGGGCAGGTGCTTTGATGAAGGGCTCCGTTTTTCCCCTTATTCTGCAGTCGTTAGAGTAATAAAGCGAGGAATGAATGTGTTGCAGGACAGCCTGTGTCCTGTAGAGAGTAATGGGAGTCAGGTGAGAGCTCATGATGTCACTAAAGCCTCTCACAGACATGTTTGTGCTGCTGCATTTAGTTCAGTGCTATCAGGAGGGACTGTGTCTTTGCCTCATCGGTGTTGTCCCAAGTAAAAGGAAATCTAACACTCGTGATTCCCGTTTAATGTAACTTAATGTTTTTAAAACGGGCAAGTTGCCTGGTCTTACTGGCACGATTACTAATTACACTTCCCATTTCATCACAAACAAAAGTGGCTTTCACTTATAAACTAACAGAGTTTTACCTAGAAATAGATAAACTTTGCTGCTTTAAACTACTCACACCACTCTGTTTATTACCCCAGTTCTTTTCCTGCATGACTTTACATCCAGTATAGACCGTCTTTTGCTTATGGAGCAGAATTTTAACCGGCCTAAATGAGTCACCTTCCAGGTTTACAGATTAACAGTTTTCCCCTCAGCTTTTATCTATTTGTGCCATGCTAAATGGTTATGATCACACCATCATTTAGGAAGCTGTCCTAATAGACTTAGTTAATGAGTTCCAGAACTGCTGAATGAGTGGAACTGCAGTTCTTTCAAAAGGATGTCACTTATGATCATGTTGGTACTGGCTGGGTTGTAACTTTTTTTTTTTTTTTTTTTTGGTCAAAGCATCCCCTTACAGTGTATGTGTGGCAACAACATGTCTGTGCCGCTGCTCGCCGAGGCTGTGACGGTGTCCGGGACGGAGAAAGAGACTGCTGCGGTGAGAGACAGAAAGAAAAAACACCCACACAGTACCTTTTGATGCTGTAATGTATTTTCCTGTTACAGTGTCTGTAAAAGTATATCAAGACTGTAATTTTCTGCGCAGCACCAGGGATTTTATTCTGTTACACACCAAAACCATGTGGGTGTATAAAAGGCCCTGAGACAAGGCAACTTGACAAGAAAAAGACTAAAGTTTACACCATTATTGAATGTTAATTTTTACGGTTTTTGTTTTTTCTCTACAGGTCATCTTCCTCCACGGTCTGGGTGACACAGGGTGAGTTCTGCATCCTGCATGTGCGTGGTGGGCGTTTTAGATGTTCAGACTAATCATAATGTAATAATTAATAATGGTTAGTATGGCTGGGTTTTGTAATTCAGTGCTTTTAGTGTACTAAGCAAGTTACTTCAAAGTATCGATAATTCCTGCGTTGTTTAGTACGAATGCCTGTGTAGTCCATCTTAGTAACATCAGTGAACCAATAAGCAAACTTGATCCAAAATCTAAAATGTGTTGCTGATAAGCATGTTATTAATGTCAGCAGTGTGTTGAAATACAAACAGTAGTGGTGTCTCTGAATGCCCCCAATAAGGAGCATTTTAACTGGACATTGCTTGATACCAAAGTGCGACTGCAACTTTTGAATGACAGAAAAACTTAAAAACATTTTGAGGACTACCCAACCTAGGTTTTATATTACTAAGATAAAATTATTCACGTGTGGATGTGTAATTATGTATCTGCATGGTTTCTGTATTTCTACAACAGTATGCTACTGTGCTATACATGTTTCAATTTTCCTTGTCTGCAGTAGCTAGTATCTTTGTAATTTTGTTTAAGATGAGTCTTTAAATTGTTGCAAATTCAAAAAATTGTTAATTTGTATTTGTATTTCCTGTCCCACTTTCTCATACTTTCAATTGTTTCTTTGTTCAGACATGGCTGGGCTGATGCTATGACATCTATTAGGCTGCCATATGTCAAGTACATCTGCCCACATGCGTAAGTATTTGAACTCATAACTGCAGTGGGACCCAGAATAACCTTTATCAAGTCTATAACGATAAAACTTTGAAAAATAAAAATATCATCATGAGTACACAGATTATTTAAATGCAGTTACTTATATTAAAACAATTCTGTTTTACTAAGTTAGTACATTTTTGTAGTTGTTTTAAACTAAGTTTACAATTACAGTGAGAAAATTCCTAATTTAATGATATTTTTAAAAATATCATTTTTTTTGTGCCATTCAGTTATTTCCTTTTTTTCAGTCAGGTATAAGGTTTTGTTCCAACATTATGTTAAAGATAATAGATGCAAGTTTTTTGTAGATATAAAAATAGTGGAACACCTTTTTGGTACTGTAGAGAAGCATTTTTGAGAAGATTCTTTAAAGAACCATGTTCTTTGGTAATTCCAGAAGAACGGTTTAAGTATGCATAGAACCGTCCAAGTCGTGGTTCTATAAACTTTGGCTTTACTTAATAATACTTGAAGAACCCCTTTTTTATGTGCATATTGCAGTATTTCGACAGTTTCTTTGTTTGACTGCTTGGCTATAGGGGAAGATTGTATTTTACCACATAATCAAACGTAATGTAGATAGTTAATTTTAAATACATAACACATGCATAAATAGTTACATACATCAATAAATAAAAATATTCTTTTATTCATGTGAGTAGTTGTTTTGTTTTATAATTGATTTGTTTTTTGTGCCTGCAGGCCTAGAATTCCTGTAACACTCAATATGAAGATGACCATGCCCTCATGGTAAGATATCCTTAGTTAGAAAGGGAACATTATGTTTGTAGAAAAGATCATTTCAGCCTGTTTTGGTTTGAGTGGTAAATGTTTTTTTTTCCAGGTTTGACCTTATGGGCCTGAGCCCTGAATCTCCTGAGGATGAGGCAGGAATTAAGAGAGCAGCAGAGAACAGTAAGAAAAAGCTGAAACAATTGAATAATTGGCATTCTGGGCCAGTTTTATAATCACAGTCAGAAATCTCTTAGTTTGGCACTTCAGCAAATTACGCTGTAGCACTGCACTTAGGCAAAGATGTGTCAAGTAGGCTACTTAAATAAGCTAATTGCTATCTTTGAACCAGTGGTTATCAACCATGCTCCGGGAGATCTGACTTCCTGCATAATTTAGCTCCAAATTTGAGGCAACCCCAGCTGATACATCAAATTGCTGCTTTCAGAAGGTGTGTTAGATTTGGATTGGACATGAAAAGGTGGAGGATCAGAGACCATTGCTTTAAACAATCCTGGTCTTGCTGTCTGGCTTGAGAATCGGTGGACATTATCAGCAGTTTAATTTGGATTATTTCATGATGCAATGTTCCATCAAAGGACGTACTTGTCACCTCTTTTACAGTCAAGGCCATCATTGATCATGAGACAAAAAATGGGATACCGGCTAATCGTGTTCTCCTTGGCGGATTCTCTCAGGTGAGAAAACACTGCCTATCCCGGTACTTTCATATTGTGAAAAATTGCTAGGTAAAATGTTCTGTTGTAGCAATTAAACCAAGTGGGTTTGTACCTATATTACATTTGCAGCTGGCTATTTGCAGCTGGCTAACTAACTGGCTTATATCTCCTTATGGTTGTGGCTCCTTGTTTGTATCTCATGTCCAGGGTGGAGCTCTCTCACTCTACACTGCTCTGACCTGTCAGCAGCAACTAGCAGGTGTGGTGGCTCTAAGCTGTTGGTTACCGCTTCACAAGACCTTCCCACAGGTGTGACCTTTGTGTGTCTGTGTGTGTGTGTCTGTGTGTGTGTCTGTGTGTGTGTCTGTGTGTGTGTCTGTGTGTGTGTCTGTGTG
>JBBPCY010000142.1:13371815-13389313 GCA_037974405.1 Brachyalestes nurse | reverse complement strand
AGTTCTGAGGGTAAACACCGGTTCTAGACTGTTTTACACTGTTTATATTTACTGAAATCAGAGTTTACTGATACACTAAGTAGTTCAAAGGGTTAATGCTCTCTTAAACACCAATTCTGAAACTGAACCACTGCAACTTTTTAATTGGATTTTCCACACTAGACCAATAGAGCTCAGTTGTCATGGTTGCAGAGGAAAATATACAGCAGACATGAATTCCCCCCACTGACATACAAAAATACCTCCGCTGTCACTCATTATACGGCTTCAGCTGCACAAAGTGGTGCCACTCCTGGCGCAGAACAGGGTGTATCCACTGTGGGCACCAGTGTTTAAAAGAAAAATGGGTGTTTGCTTGAGGAATCTGTTGCCTCTTGTTAAAAATGCATCAGATGGGATGACAAATGCATTTGGGGCATGAGCAAGGTCAGGTGAAAAAGACGTGATGATTTGTGAGTGTTCAGGCTTCTCCATGTGTAGGCTGTTATTTTCAATTATTCTTATAATGTAATTTAATGTATATTACACACAGTCCGAAAAAACAGCGGCGTGCACAAGAATAGCACAAGAACAAACGGTGCATTTAAACAGATTTAAACAGATTTAAACAGATTTAAATGCATGGTCTGGAAGGCTTCCATATCAGTATTACTGCATGATGCTCTTTAATGCGAATCCAGCCATTTTTCGACCTGTAAGAATATGATTAAATGAAAACAGACCTTTAAACTGTCTCTTACTCACAGTGAGTGACATCTCAACGGAATAATATCAAAATGTGATTGGTTACTTCCACTATCGCTTCCAAACAATTTATATTTAAGGCTTTTTTGCCGAGTTTCTCAAGGCCTAAGCAATAGGACAGCATGGCTAAACAAGAATAAAACCCTGATTGGACGATTCTTTTTGTGTTTCAAGAATTAACAGGACGAGTATGACAATTCTAATAAATAAACATGAGGTGATAATAACAGCATGCATTATTTAGTTTCCAGAAATCATTCACAGAAGGCCTGAAAGGCCCTGAGGGTTCTCTTCTGCTAATTGGACAACTGCTCGGTTGCTGCATCCTATGCACCAAAGCTAACGGAGGTTCTACAGTAGATTTCATGTATAGATTTTCATCTGGAGTCTGTTATTGTCTCTCAGTATGTGTCAGTGCCAATAAAGCAGGTCATTATGAGGCTGAAAAATCAGATTATGTCATGTAGACAGAACACACATGACCCCAGAGGGTTTATCACATGATGCAAAGCAGAGCCGGGCCTGAAGAACAGACACAGCAGGTAACAGATAGCTTAACTGATACGACATGAGATGAAGATTAACCTGCACCAGGGGACGCACAGAGAACAATGTGGAGGGAAAATGCGATTCGAATGATTTAGATCATGATTCAAAGTTGCTCATGATGAAAAACTGGTGGTACAATATCATACAGAACATCACTACTGTTCTGTACAGTCTCCACACCTGTCTAATATTGTGTTGATCCCACCATTCCACCAAAACAGCTGTGACCCTGGACTCCATGAGATCTCTGAAGGTCTGTGGTTCTGCACCAGCAGCAGTTCTGTAGGCTGTGAGGTGGGGCTTCCATGGAGATGTTCGATTGGATTGAGATCTGCAGAATCTAGAGGCCAAGTCAACACCCCGATCTCTTTGTGATGTTTCTCAAACTGTTTGCAGTGTGGGTGGGGTCAAAGTGTCAAAGGAACGTCCACATGAATACAGGACCTAAGGTTCTCCAGCGGAACATCATCCAGAGCATGACCTTGTCTTCTTCCCACAGCGCAACCTGGGGCATCTCTTTCACATGATGTAGAAGAAAACATGATGGACCAGATCTTCCTCCACTGCTCCAAGGTCCAGCTCTCATGGTCACTTGTTCATTGTACTTCCGGCAGTGGACAGGGGTCAGCATGGGACCTCCGACTGGTCTGCAGCTATGTAGCCCGTACTCATCAGGGGGCGCTGTACTGTGTGTTCTGACCCCTTTCTATCAGAGCAGCATGGACTTCTTCAGCAGTTTGTTCTACAGCAGATCTTCTGTCGGATCAGAGAAGCCTAGAGGCTTAGGTACGCATCACCCTGTCGCCAGTTCTCCGGTTCTCCTTCCTTTTAGCACTTTTGGTAGGTTCTGACCACTGAACACCAGGAACCCTCCCACAGGATCTGCTGTTTTGAAGATGTTCAGATCCAGTCAGTGGCTTAGCCATCATTGTTTGATCCGATTCTTACACCACTTTTCTTGCTTCCAACATCGACTTCAAGAACTGAGTGTTTACTCGCTGTCTGACATCTCCCACCCCTCGACAGGTGCCACCGTAATGAGATCATCAATATCATTCTCCTCACTTGTCAGTGGTTTTAATGTTGATCGGTAGACGTGTAAAAACTGAGTAACCAAGCAGGCAAATACTCTGGGTGTTAATAAATAATGATTTTGATTTTTTACTTTATGACAATTCAAGAGAGGAAACTTCAGAAATGCTTCAACAAAACACATCTGCATGCGTTTACATGTTGACATTCAAATAGCTGTTATAATGTAATTATAATATAATTTGGGACATTTTCAATTGAATTTGAGTCATGTTCAGAATCAGGATCAGAAGACATCGTTTATGTTTCAACTCCACAGACACACAGAAACAAGACCGGTATAATATAAAATCAAAATAAAATTCTCAGGAAAATACCTTGTTCTAATACACTATACTATACACATAAAATGTTGTGGTCAGCAAGAGAAGTGGATAGAAATACTACAGATAAATAAATAGTTTACTAGTTAATACAAATAGTTGTTCTCTATACTGAGTCTGTTATTGTATGTAACAGAGATCAGTAGTAGATCAGTAATAGTGTAATAAGTAGTGATAATGCACATGATAAGAATATTGCATAATTAATGCCAAAAGTAGTGATATAAGTAGGGATATGGCACATGAGTCAGGTCAAGAAGGTTTATTGTCATTTCAGCCATACACACTGTCCACAGTGAAACAAAACAATGTTCCTCCAGAACCATGGTGCAGCATGGGAACAAAAACAGAAACACCAGGAGACCACATAAGTGCAGACAGGGCAAAACACAACGAGAGCAAAAGAGAGAGTGCAAGTAAAACACAAGAGCAGCAAAACAACAGGACAAAAGCAGCTACAGGACAGTTTGAATGAACGACAGATACTGTATTCTAGCAGCTGAGTCCAATATGGAGATTTAAAAGTAGACAGCAATAACTAATAACTATGGCAGGCCACCGAATGTGCAGTGTATAATAAATGACAGGTGTTTACAGTGACAGTTGTGGTGTATACTGTTTATTTTAGGCAGAACAGTTAACAGTTTTTATACATTTTACTTAACACATGATGGGAAACGCACCAGCAGGCAGGCAGGACCTCCTGAGGTCCATGCAGCCGCTACTATCCTGATTCCGATTTTCCCAAACTGCTCTTCAGCTACACCTCATCCTGAATGGAGATTCTTCACTGTGAGGTTTTAGGCTTAATCCTGTATGTGTTTTACAAGCTACAGAACAACCAGCAGCGACAAAGAAGGTGGAGACTCGAAAGTGGAAAAAGGAAGAGTTTAATAAAAAAAAAAACCAAAACAGTCATTTTTTTCTAAAAGACAGCATAAATAATAATTGTGCAAATAATGGCAGGAAAGAAAATGTGAGGTATATAATAAATGACGGGTGTTTACAGCGGCAGTTGGGGTGTAAGTTGTTTGTTTCAGGCCGTACAGTTCAGTCTGTTTATGAACTGTCCATAACAGATCATTTTAAATGTTTTACACAGGGTGGCATATAGCCACAGCAGACAAGCAGGACCTTCTGGGGTCGTTTTTTCACTGTGAAGGGTTATACTTAGCCCCAACAAGGAAACAAAGTCTGTGTGTGTTTTACACGCTGCAGAACAATGAGTATTTAGCGTGCAGAATAGAGAAGGTGGAGACTCAAAAGTGGGGAAAAGGACGTGCTTCTTTTTGCAAATAAAGACAGGCCACAGAACGTGCAGTGTATAATAAATGGCGGGTGTTTACAGTGGCAGTTGTGGTGTACGCTGTTTGATTTCAGGCAGAACAGCTCAGGTCAGTTTAACAGGTCAGTTTACAGTATCCTACAGTTTGGAAAATCCACCAGCAGGGACCTTGTGGGTTCTTTCCCCTGGCTTCTACCCTGATTCTGATGATCACCTCCTCTTGAATGGAGATTCTTCACAGTGAAGGTCCTTCACTTGGAACCCGAGCCTGTGTGTGTTTCACAGAACCCGCAGTGTGGTAGAGAGGGTGGAAACACGAGAATAGGAAAAGGAAGCGTTGAATAAAAAACAAAAGACATAAAAATAAACAAAACAGGCTGGAGTGTACTGACCCACTACTGTTCGGGGTTATCTGCACGCAAACCCGTTTTTAAAGCCTCTCCGAGACGGACGGAGCAGGGAGCGGACCCATGCGGGCAGAAAGGGAGTCCGAGGCGGCCGGCTGAGGGCTGCGGAGTCGGCGCTGTGGAGGTCCGGGCGACCACCCCCCCGCCACCCCGCCCTCCCACCCTCCTCCTCCGGAGCCTCTGTCGAGCCTGATTGGACTAAAGTCGGTTCCCCTTTCCCCTCTAACCCGGTGATGTTGGCTGTTTCCTGCTTCTGCCCAACTAGTGGCAGATCGTTCTCTCCCTCTCTCTCCCTCCCGAGATGCGAATCACACACTCACACACACACACACACTCATATTCTCTCTCCCTCTCTCAGCCTGGACGGCAGGGTCTCCAGACGGGCAGCAGCTGAAACCTCGCGGGGAAAATAGCAGCAGGATCTCAGCGATGCGGAGGAAATCCAGGATATTACTGTGCTTTGCGGTGCTCTGGGTGCTCGGAATAGCTTATTATTTCTATTCTGGGACGACGCTGAACCGAAAGGTAGGAAAAATGTTCATTCAAGGGGAGAAAGGAGCCCCCGCGGGCGCGCTGCTGTTTGTTTGTTTATTTCAGACTCCGTATCAGCCGCTGATACTGTTATCCAGGGTCAGTCCGGGGTTCTGATTGAATCGTGGCTCGACCTGTGTGTGTGTGTGTGTGTGTGTGTGAGAGAGAGAGAGAGAGAGAGATAGAGTGTGTGTAAATGTGAGTGTGAGTGTGTGTGTGAGAGAGACACGGTTAGCAGCTCGCGCTAGCTGAATGTTAACGTTGCCTGAACGTTTTAACCTCGTTTTTTCGTCCCTTTTCGAGTCCGGTTTAAAAGGACAGCAGCTTCTAAGAGCAGGGTTTTAAGGCCATGGTGTAAAACATGTGGAAATCTGTCTCTTTTTTGCAGTGTGAAGGAAGTCCTGCCGGCGAACAGGCTAACAAAGCTACAGAACTAGTAAACGGGAGGGAGGGGGAGTTCTGGGTTCTAGAACGTAGAGCAAGTTCTGATCAAATCGGCTCACTGGAAACAAAGAGCCGGAGAGATCAATGGCAGAGAGTGAGTGTGAGTGTGAGTGTGTGTGTGTGTGTGTGTGTGTGCGTGCGTGCGTGCGTGCGTGCGTGCGTGTGTGTGTGCAGTCACGGACCCGGCGTGTCCAGTCCTCCGCCCGGGTCCCTCCACACCTCCTGCCCGCACCAGCTCTCCTCCGCTGGGGCTGGAAGAGCTTCCACCCGGGCTCTCCTCCAGAGACTTTAACCCTCAGATTCACTAACGCCACTTTATAGCTTGGGCTCAGTTTGATCCCAGCAATGTAAACCTTCTGAATTGGCCCATTCCTTCAACTCGAAATACACCGGCTTATATGGAGGCAAAACATCTTTAAGCCTCATGTCATGTTCAGATTTACTGTCATCTTTTATACTAGGGATCAGTTTGACCCCAGCAGTTTAAACCGTGAAGTGAAAATTGCCACCCAGGTTTATGTGTCGGTACTTTGTTTCCTTGTTGACCTAAACAGTGCTTTAAATGTGCAGCGGTGGAGACTCGAGGGTGAGAGAAGGAAGGGGTAAATTAAATAAGACATAATCAGAAATGTCACTCAGGTTGGTTTTCTGGTCCATTCGTTCAAACTGCACAGACGTATATGGACGCAAAAACATCTTTAACCCTCATATCGTGCTCAGATTTACTAACATCCTCTATACTTGGGATCATTCTGACCCCAGCGGTTTAAAACTTGACGTTAAAACTGCTACCCAGGTTTGTTTCTTTGCTAAAGACCCAAGTAGTGCTTTAAATGTGTAGTGATGGAGAAGGCAGAGACTCTAAAGTGAGAAAAGGAAGGGTTAAATTAAATAAAAGGGAAAAATGAAACAAAAAAAATGTACAGGCTGTAAGGATGCAAAAACTGTTATGAATCTGAATATAACGTTATGTATTTGATACTAGGGATCAGTTTCACCCCAGAAGTTTAAACCGTGAAGTTAAAACTGTGAGCCAGGTCTGTGTGTTGGTACTTTGTTTCCTTGTTGACCTCAACGCTGCTTTAAATATGCAGTGATGGATACGGTTGAAAAAAAGAAGTGTTAGATCAAAAGACAAAAAAAGCGAACGTAAGAAAAACCTGTTGGGTTTCCTTTTAGGTTGTTCAACTTTACTGGTCTGTTCGTTATCCTTAACCTCTAAATGTACAGGCTTATGTGGAGGCAAAACATCCCTAATACTCTGGATCATTTGAAGTTAAATTTGCCACCCAAGTTGGTTTCTTTGCTAGAGACCTAAATACTGCATTAAATGTGTCGTGATGGAGAAGGTAGAGACTCTAAAGTGAAAAAAGGAAGAGTTAAATTAACTAAAAGACAAAAAAACAAACAAATGAAACCAGAACTGTCACTAAGGTTGGGTTATATGGATCTAACGCTCATATGTTCAGATTTACTAACATCTCCTGTATCCTAGAGGTCAGTTTGACCCCAGCAGTTTAAACCTGGGAGTTCAAATTGGGACCCAAGTTTGTGTCTGTCAGGTACTTTGTTTCTTCGTTTTCCTAAATTAAACTTAAAATAAAATATACGTATGAAGGTTCTAGTGGAAAATGTCTTTCCCTTCTCCACATCATGTGACCCATCAGTGGTTCTCTCGCTCCTGCAGGTCTGATCCTGTTCAGTTATGGAACTAAAGCAAAGGGAAGGTTATAAAGATTATACCATATTACCTCAATATAATCCAAAACAAGTGTGTGTGAAATTTCATATTTTCCATAAAATATCTAAAATGGCCCCAAACACATGTTCATTTTTTTGTGTTTACCAAGTTTGTCCCATTTAAATTAGGAAAAGTCATTTCCTATGAAGCCAAAAGTGTTTATTTTAGAGGTAGAGACGTTTGAATGGGCATTGAATGGGCTCAAACGTAAAAAGAGGGTTAAGTGACACTAATCTCGTATTTCTCTGAAACTCTGAACACACACTCGCTCCTGTTTAGTGCGGCTGGTGCTGAAACCCAGTGTTTAGTAGTGTGTTGTTGATTTAAAGGGTAATTTCACTGAGATTTCCCACCATTCCCATGTAATTTAGTCGCTCAGATGTAAACAAAGTCATTCATATTGTTGTGAATGGAAACGGTTTGGTGTAGAAACGGTTACTTACTGAGATTTCTCTACTATGGGAGTGGTAGGAACCGAACGTCATTGTTTTCTAATGATCAGTAAACATGTGAATATCTTCTTTGTTTTTTGTTTGTATGTGTTGAGTTTTTATATGTTGATAGTGGTAAAATAATAATAAATTAAAAAAAAGTAACCAACATTAAAACAATGTATCTGCCGTATTCGTAATAATAAATGTATAAAATTTTAGAAATGTTTGTAAAATACATTTTAGGCCGAAACCTTGTCTTATAAAACACCTTTGCCGTATTAAATAATCAGTGAAATATTGAAATATCGGTGGAATTCCCTTTTAAAACCATGAACCCATGTGCTTACGATCATGGATCACTGTTTAATTGTTGTCACCAGGGTTAGATATCCCACTTACTTCCATATACGGGTTCGTTTGTTTGGGTTTGGCAAGAACAAAGAAGTTGCCAGCCGTTGAGTCTATAGGTTTGAGACGCAGCAGTTGTGTGGGTGGAAGTTTCTCAAACAATAGTGGATCTAGTGAAGAGAAACACTTTCTCCACACCTTTGTTTTGATGTTTCGGATTCGTTTTGATGTCTTTTATCCCTCCTCGTGTTTGCTGATGTGCTCGGGAGGTTTCTCACACTTCGTGCAGAGGAGACCCTCCTTTGACGTCGGAAGTGTCTGAGCTGGGAAGTGATCTGGTGTAGAAAAAAATGGTCCCCCATATTTGACTTTGATCTAATGGCACCATTTAACTTGCTGCTGTAGATGTAGACGCCGCACTGGGACCCTGGACATCTCATAACCAATACTGCTGAGACAGCAAATCAATTATGCGCTACTAGAGCTGCACAATACATCATCTGTTAATCGTTATTGCGATATCATTCTCTTCTATACTGAAATCTGAAGGCTATAATATGCAGATGACCCTTTAACCAATCAGAGTGTTTCTGACAGGGCGACCAATCACAGCTCCAGGTGAGTTGCTGGGTGTTCTCATGAATCGAGGTCTTCGTGTAATCAAACAAATTCTCATTATTTTAGTCTTTAACCAGTAAAGATTTTGGTGACTTGATCCATAAATGGGTGGGGCTAAACTGCTGTAGCCCGAAAGTTGTTTTGGTTTTGTGACATCACAAAAATCCGATTTAAAAACGGGCTGTTTTTGTAGCTTGTTTTCCAGATGTGGACTGTATGGATGGGGGAGAATAAATGTACCGTTTGTACCTTTAAGCCTTTTTAATTCCAGAAAAGTGGTGATATGGGCCCTTTAAAATTGTGAAAGGCATCGTAGTCACAACATGTAGCATTAAAATCGCAGCACTGATGTTTTGTCTATATTGTGCAGTTCTAGTTGTGACTTGTCAACACTGTTTATAAAAAGAAGATTCTAGTCTGAAAGGCCTGCCAGGCATTTTTATCGATACTCTTATTGATCCTACTCTCCGTAGTTTGGTGCAAAAATAAAGACGTCACATAAAGTTGTTTAAAGATTCAGTATTTTTTTTAAAGCACTGAATAAGCTTCATGCGGAAAGTCCGAACCTGCTTGGTGAAACGCCTGAATTCAAGATTTTACAAGATTTCAAGATTCTCTATTTGTCACATACATAGTTATACAAGTACAAGACACACTGAACCACTCCTTTATGACCGTGCAAAAGTAAAATAAGTACGAATTTTAATTTAAAAACAATTCTAAAATGAAAAGTAAAACAACTTAAACAGGGAACACAAGTTAAAGTTGAATTATAAAAGTTGGATACTATTTGAAACAATATTTACAGTCTATTTAATACCAGAGAAGTGATGATATGGGCCCTTTAATATATTTAAAAGCATCACAATTGCAATATGTAGCAGTAAAATCGCAATATTCTGATATTTTGTCCATATCGTGCGGCTCTAGTTGTGACTGTGTATAAAGAGAGACTCTGAAGGGCCTGACAGGTATTTGTATGTTAAGTAAAGCTGTACTTCATACGTTTCTTTGCTGCAGTTAAAATGCAAATTTCCAACCCAATAAAGGGTTATCTCATCTTATTTTATCTTATTTTATCTGACCGTATCTTATTTCATCTCATTTTATCTCATCTTATCTCATCTCAAAGCCTTTTGTTGTCCGGTTGTGTCAAAGTTACCCATGCTGGGTTCTAATCTGTGGATGGATGATGAACTTTAATTGAAGGGTTGAAGTGCTGTGGAAGGAGTTTAGAGTTTTGTCCTTGTTTTATAATGGCACTCTTGGTTTAACACTCGGGCTGCGTCACTTTTCTCCACTTAAACTTAATGAGGATGGGGGTCGTACTGATACTGCTTATCAATATTGTTACTTATCCACACCCTCCATTATCTGAAGCAGAAAATAAAGACATCGAATGAAAAGACGTGAAAAGATTTAGCAGTTATTTTACTGTAATGGGTTTTTTTTTATTAAGGAATAAGCATTATAAAAAGCCGCGGCTGCCAAGAACGTCAGCGAAAACACGGAACCTGCTCGGAGAAACGCGGCTCGCGCTCGTCTGATTTATTCCTGAATATAAAAAGATCATATTTTTAAAGTAATAAAAACATCCTTTCTCATCCAGACTCAGATCTGTATCCTTTCGTTATCTTTTCATCCGCGGCTCCGGGAGCGTCTCTTAAAGCTCAACAGAATATGAAGAAAAATCAATAGGGACTTAACGGCCGAGACTCAGGAGGAGTGAAGGTTCTCCGAGACCCAGGAGCCTGACGGTCCCTGCACTGGTCTCTGGGTGGCCATGGGAACACAGTACTGTCTCCCAGTCCAGACGCCAGGCAGCCAGTATATATGACCAGTAACTGTAACTGGTGGAAGTGGGACGGTTCATCAGGGAGGAGTGTGGCTAGGACTGTACTGATACTGATATTAACCCCGATACTGTTTATCAATACTGATACTTATCAATTCTTATTGATCCTGCTCTCCATAAACTGCTGAAAAATCAACTTCAATTAAATCATTATTCTGTCAGGAAGTCTCACCAATAAATCCAGACAAAACACTGGAGTTCATATTTATTTCTGAGGAGTGTAGATGTAGATTATATGCAAAAAGTTTCAGGCCGAATCAAGTATAATTCCACAGAAATGCACAGATAATGAACACTTAATAAGGATGAGTGTGGTTAGGACTGTACTGATGCTGATGTTGATATTAATTATCGATACCGAGACTTACAGATACGTATGGAAACGCAGCTGTGTGAGAAAGTATTAACACCCACAGCAGCACCGTCTGAACAGGAGACTCTCCAGAGTTCAGCAGGAACCAGTTTGGGACCAGTTATCTATAAACATCCATACTGTTCATTATTATTATTAAAACAACACCAAGAATTATTATTATTATTATTATTATTATTATTATTATTTTAGTACTGTCTTTATTTCAGTACTGACCAGTCAGGAACTGGGACCAGTTTAGAACCAGTTCTCCAAACACATCCCTGTTCTTTGTTAGCACATGTTCCTTATAAGCAAATATGTACAGAGACCAGTAATTCAGGTGGAGTGAATTGAACCTGGAGGGAAACTTAATAGCAGAGAAACATGTGGGAATATTTACCAGAGGTTGGTGTGGCCTTGTCGTTTCAGTTAGTCGTTTTCCGTCCGTGCAGTTTTATACGCTCACATTGAATAAGAAAGGACTTAATCGAATTGGCAGACGTCCATAATGTGGACAAAGATGTGAGAAATTATGACAAACGCGAATAATGTGAATGTAAATATGTCACACGACTTTTTTTTTGTGTTTGTTTTTTCCCAGAAGCTTTGAAACGGTATCGTAGGCTCCAGGTTCCACTGGCAGAAATGACTTACCCTTTATCTTATCACATAAAACACACATTTGTGATATTAGGCAGTAAAGAAACAGCAGGTTGGACAGAGTGAACCTGAGCCTTTATATTCTCCCTCATATGATTTTAGAAAGGAACCGTAACTGCAGCGGAACGTTAAAGATTTCTCCGTAGTTTTGCTGTTTCTCTCCTGAAGTTACAGCTGAGCTGTCTTTACACGGCCGACACAATCTGACACTGTTGATAATATCAGTAAAACTTGACATATTTCTGTTATCAGAAATCTGTAAAGCTCACCCTGTTACTGAGTGAGGAGGGTTTATTTTATTTCCTTGTTATGGGCTCTTTTTGGGCTGTGTCTCAATTTGTAGAAACATTGCAGAATATTAATTTGTACTAAAAACAAAAACCTGAAATCTTTCATCGAACAGTTACAAAAAGCTTTTTATGTTGTTGGAGTTCTTTACGTTTAAGCCTGTTTTTTTTATGTCAGGTATTGTCACTACCACACAACACTGAGGTTTTATTATCTTTTTAAGACTATTTTTAAGATATTCTTTTTAAGATTTCTATGGTACTCTGCTCTGTTTCTGCTGACGTGTCCTCACAGGGTTAAAGGCGACATAACGAGGTGCCACCGTGACAAAAACCACCATCAGACCAGAAAGACCAGAAATGCCACCGAGTGCAATGGCAGTTCAGCCCTCATGCAGACTTTCGCTGCGTTAAATCCCACCATGAGGCCAAACCCATGTCTCAAGTGGAAAATTAACTCATTGGCATGCATGTAGATTTCAAGTGAGCTGCACACCTCAAACTTCTTTTGACACTTTATCAAACTTCTTTTCTACATGTGTTGCTTCCGATAAACTACACTTCCTTGTATTCTCTCACATTGGGTAACACCAGTTTCTGTTCTTTCTTTAGGTCAGTGTGTGTGTGTGTGTGTGTCTGTGTCTGTGTGTGTGTCTGTGTGTGTGTCTGTGTGTGTGTCTGTGTGTGTGTCTGTGTGTGTGTCTGTGTGTGTGTCTGTGTCTGTGTGTCTGTGTCTGTGTGTCTGTGTCTGTGTGTCTGTGTCTGTGTGTCTGTGTCTGTGTGTCTGTGTCTGTGTCTGTGTCTGTGTCTGTGTCTGTGTCTGTGTGTGCATCTCCTAATCTTGTGAGCTTTAGCTTGTCTAAACACATGAATCTGATCAGATTAAAAACAAACGGTCAGGAATAACAAATCTGCCTAAATCTGCCAGCCTCCTAATGCTTCATTTACACAGGCAGTCAGAACTGCATATCCAGTGTCTATCTGATCTCCTTGAAGTCTAAGCAGCAATTTGACCAGATCTTTCATTTTGAGCTACATTTATGTGCAGACATAGTGCTTTCACATCAAAGGTGGTTTTAAGTTCATGATCATGGTAGGGTAATGCGAGAAAGCAAGTTGAATTTAACAAGAAGAAATATGCCTGTTGTAATCAGCAAAGATGTCTACAGCAGCCATGAGCATCACAGCATGCTGCAGCACAACATGACGCGCCATTTTCGACGGCACCCAGTTTCTGCTTTTGATGGGTCACATCACATCACACTGATGTTCCACTTTAACAAAAATGCTGCAGTTAAGCCAGCCACGTTTTGTCGAAATACAGTTAATCTAGCCTAGAATGGGTGAGGAGAAACTAACCCATGAGGCGAATAACAGGGATATGAGCCGTATGAGCCTTTTCATTTTTGTAGAAACACTGACCAAAATAACAGTTTACAGACAAATTGCTAGAAGTCCCTAAAAAGCTTTTTATACCTCATATATACCTTACTAATATTGCAATTTAATGTCAAATATCAAGTGGCTAATATATCCTGCTTGTAATCTACTATTTCGCTGAAGACACATTACCATTTAGTAGTTGAAGCTGATGGATCTGTAGGTTTATGTTTTGATGTGCCCTGTAGACTTGTTGTTTCCAGTATAGACATCCCAAAAGCTTTGTGTTGCAATGACATTTAAATGTTCGCTTGCTGTTAGAACAAGGTGCAAATGTATTTGATCTGACTCGCATCATGTTATTGCTCCACTAGGCAGCCAGTGGCAGTGCGAACAAGGATATATCCATTCTGCAATGTCATGGAGAGATGGATCCCATGATTCCGGTGCAGTTTGGGGCTATGACAGCAGAGAAGCTTAAGACTATAGTGAACCCACAAAAGGTCACTTTCCGCACCTACCCAGGGCTCATGCACAGCTCCTGTCCTCAGGTGAGTCTCTTGTGTCCAGTACAAAAAATTATTATTAAAAAAAAAAAAAAGATGCGCTTGATGCCTTTTGTTTTGAAGGGTGTGTTACTTTTCTCCCGTTTTTAGATGTTCAGTACTCAGGCCTTAACATATAAAACATATAATACATGTAATGTATATCACCACACTACAGGCCAGATGTTTGTGTCCATCCACAGAATTTTTTTATTGTAAATTAACAGTACACTGCTTTTTCAAGAAAACATTAGAAACGCGTAACAAATGTAACTGATTTCAGTATTTTAAAGTCTGTAGTAACAGGTTATTTAGCCACAAAAGCTTAAACTATTAGTTTCAAAGTGTTTAGTGCATTCACATTCTATTTGTGTTGGAAGTCTGTTTACTAATGTCAGACTTGATTTGCTCCTGGCTCTACCTGATTGTTTATTTAGCTAAACAATAGCCACCTCTCTGCCGTGCCCCAAATCAGTTTGTGAGAAGTTGAATGCGCTCCTTGTTTGTCTTCTTTTGTACTGTATCAAAACTCAGTCATTTTTACATTGATTTTGTGTTAAGGAGGGTTCTCTCATTGCCACATAACAAGAAAGTTAAATGTTTCTTAGCATGGAGTGACCTTCTGTAACCTACTAAGCAACAGTGCCCAGAAATTGTCTGGGGCAAGGAAAGTGACATCAAAGGCTGAATATCAACAGTTTTATTGTGTAAAAGAAATCAGAAGATGACGGCTCAAGATCTGAGGACAACACAAACACTGGAGTGTTCAAGACTGGGAGC
The DNA here is from genome assembly GCA_037974405.1 of Brachyalestes nurse. Lineage (NCBI taxonomy): Eukaryota > Metazoa > Chordata > Actinopteri > Characiformes > Alestidae > Brachyalestes > Brachyalestes nurse. Next base: position 13,374,935 of record JBBPCY010000142.1, on the reverse strand, counting down.
ATGTTTTGTGGATGGATGGCCGTTATTTGGGGAAACCAAAGGGTTTTTGTCAGGCGGCAGATTGGGGAAAGGGCAAACAGAGTGTATTATTCCTTCAGTGAAAAAATGGAGGTGGGTCAGCAAGCATTCCCAAGCATGCCAAAATTATATCCAGGCCAAAAAATAAAGGAAAACTGTTTTGAGTGGTTATTTTGATGAAACTTGTACATAGGCTTTCACTTACATGAAATTCTGTTACATTTGTAGTATTTCTAATATTGTCTTTTACTAAAAGTTTGAAAGGGCAGTGTATTGTTTTTTTTATTATTATTATTATTAATAATTAAAAAAACCCTGGCTTGTAGTGTTTAAGATTCAAGATTCTAGATTTCAGATTTCTTTGTCCCTGAGACATTCTTTTAGATGTCTCAGTTACTAAATTAAAAAGCAAATTAAAGGCTAAAACTAAGAAAACAATGTGTGTATATATTGTTTAATCATTAAGCAGCATCATGAAGCTAATATCATGAAACAAATAGAAAAGTTTATCGTTACGCTCATAGTGAAATACTGTCTGGCTACTTGTGTTAATACTGAACTCTCTGCTTGCAGGAGATGTCTGCTGTGAAGGAATTCATTGAGAAGCAGTTGCCCCGAATCTGACCTCACTGTGACCCTTAGACACCAACCTCTCACCCCTGACCTGTCATTCTCCCACAGGAAACAGCCATGAGCATCCCCTACCCCGCTCACACACATACTCTCTCTCTCACACACACACACACACACACACACACACAGAGGCATGAGCATCTGTCTGTACATACTGTGAAAACGCTACGCATTCGTACATCAGTGTCTCATGCCTTCGTAAATTCATACACATCATGGACAGTCATTTCAGATTGTGTGTCATTGTCTATTATACAATGAGTATAACAGTGCACACAAACATATGCTCAACACATACCCAGTTTTACCCAACAACATTTGGGAGAATCACTGATTTTCACAATACATTCCCATTAATCTTAATCTTTTTAGGCTCTCTTTTGCCCTTTCTCTTTATTGCTCCCCACCTGTTCCTCTCTATAAGAGATGGTACGGGGCATCACTCTGCTACACTGCTCATAACCACATAGCTAAAGATTCCCAGTGTTGCCTGCTGCTTCCAGGCTGCTGGAGAGTGCAGCTCTGACAGGCCTGCCGTGCTGGAGGTCCCTCAGAGCCTTTAACTGGTGCCGTCTGGAGTGACTCATGCCATGCTGCTCTCCCAGTCCATGATTGCAGGGAAAGAGAGGAGGGGAGCCATGTGGCCTCCAGGCCTCTCACGGGTGCTCCTGCTTATGCTGAAATATTTTGTTTTGGACTAAATACAGTTAAAATGAAAAACAAAACTGCTGAAATAAACCAAATGAATGAACCATGCTTTGTTCTTGACAACCAGTTTTTTGTAATGGTGTACACAAGGAAACTCATTTAGGTAGAAAGGCTGCTTACAATTGTGCCATATTTACTGAGAGTTTGAGCTGAGAACTTGAGTATATTAAGTTACAGATGTAGTAGTGTGTACCATAGTGATAGTAAAGCATTTTATAATGTACAATTCAGCCATGCTGAATTTCTTAATTTTAAAATACTGTAAATGACAAGATACATTTTGATATTTCCTATAGTGTGCATCACTCCAGGCGGCATCAATTCAAAATCGTGTATTCCCCCAAACAGCTACTACATTTGCTTATGCTCAACCACTAGTTAAATCAATGCATTAAAGCCACAGTCGGGGATTTCCACAGAAAACACAAACCATTTCAGCCTCTGCATGAGGTTTGGATTTTAGAAATGCAAAAATGTCACTGATTTTGCATCAGTAGAAAGGCAGTATTAGGCAACACTTGTTAAGAGGTCTCTGATTGTGGCTCAAGGGTTTTTTTGTTTGGTTTTTTTTTTGGAGGGTGTCAGTCATTTTGGCTGTTTTTTCCCATTACTACAGGTTAAAGAGGTGAATGGTCAGGGATATGGGGTTAAAGAGCATTGCTAATGTAACATATTAACACTTTAAATAAAATAAACTTTACTAGGATCCATGAGTGATTATATAAATTGGAAAAAGAAGGATGTGGTTTACAAGTTTGGTTTCCCTCTCTTACAAAGTTGCTTGTTATGTATTTTTGACCATTTAAAACCGTTTAAACAAAATGTGAAATGATTAATAGATTGTTGTTTGCAGAGTCATGAATGTTACTTCTTACTTTCCTTATGAACGCTTCTTGCTGCATTTTCTCAGTATTACTTTAATGTATGGCCTTTTCTCCCAAACTCCTGTCCCTTTGGCTACAGCTAAGTTGCTGGCATATCTACCCCTGCACAATTTTTTTTTTAGTAATGAATATTAGTTAACTTAACTGGTTAGTTGCGGGCATGTGTGTAACATGTCTCAAGGCTTGAATGTTTTGTGAACTGGGGGTGTGCTGGGCTCAGGCTGTGGTTGGTGAGCAGAAGCTGGTTAAAACTCTGGGTGTAACAGTGAACTTTGCAAAGTGTGTGTCCTCCTGAGTTGTATTTTGTCATTGGTTGATGTTTTTTTTTTTCTTCATTTGTGCTTATTTTCAAAATGATTGTGTTCTGTCATCTATGTCTGTTTATTTGATTGACTGTGCTGAGGGACAGTTAGTTCTTTAATATTTTTCCCAAGACACCTGTATGTGGAATAAATAATGCAAATCACAGCAATAGAGTGGTCTTGCAGCGATTTATCCTAACCTTTTTTTCCACTATATACTGATTGTGAGCAGCATTTGATCCAAAACAGGCACACACCTGTATCATTAATTCAATAGCCTCTGTATACTTCAGGTTTAATTCTATCATGCTTAGGTTGTATCTGCTGTAATATATAGATATAGTTGTCTTGCCTCAACACTGATTGTTCATGTTCATTTTATTAGCTCCACTGACTATATATATTGATGTTCTGCATACACGTGACTGCGCCATTCTGGACGGCGGAAGTGCGGGTTTGATATAGAGAGATAGACAGAAACAGACTACTGAAATAATGTACTTTTTAATTTGTTGACAGCTGTTTAAATATGTCAGTGCCGTTATCAGTGGAAGCTGGCTACAAGTTGGAGTCCA
>JBBPCY010000142.1:13345501-13371715 GCA_037974405.1 Brachyalestes nurse | reverse complement strand
AAAAATGTTGACAGTATTGACTGTCATTAATAAACATAAATCTGCACAAAGCAAACATATTTGTCTACTATGTTGATGAGTATTAAAAACAGAATGTTTAGGACTGCGATTAAAGGTGCGATTAATCGCGAGTTAACATTTTAATCTACTGACAGCCCTTATATGAATATATATATATGTATATATATATATGAAATACTATGCACACTTTGTAGTTTACAATTTAGTGTATTTCTCTGCATGATTGGTTACCCCTTTTACACCACTCTTCAGAGGTCAGGACCACCAGTGAAAATGTGCTGTTTGTGTGGTGGATCATTCTCAGCACAGCATGGCAGTGGTGCTGATCAAACGAACAAAGAGTGCAGAAATAAGGGAGGTGTACCTAATGTGGCCAGCCAGTGCATGTCACTTAAGTTAATGTGCAGCTTAGTGGATACAAGCTCTTGGAGGAAAATATGATGACATTGTCCATCACTGGGTCCAGATTAGTATGTGTTAACATGCCACCTATTATCTTTCTGCAGAAACATTCCCTCCTATTTACAGCAAAGACAACAATGGGTTATTGCCAAACTGCTGGAGATACTGCCTATCCTAACACGAAGATATGAATGTGATTTTTATATTTAAAAAATATTTCTATCCAGATTTTTAAGCACACCAAATTCCCTAGTAGGTCTAAAAGCTTCAATGGGAGTCTTTAATGTGACAAATAAAGTTAAAGGGTCATACATTTCCTTGAAATTTATTTTTCCTGACTGTCCACATATGACATTTATAGACCAAAAACAGTTCTAATTGACTGTGTAAGTGCACATAGGACAAAATATACAGAACGCAAATGGAAAGAGAGTGCCAGATAAACACTAGAACGACAAAACAACAGGACAAGATGGCATATACTGCAGTCAACAGCTACAGTACTAGTTTGAATGAAAACAGTATTATGACAGATAGTATACTAGCAGTGGAGAATGTCCAGAGAATGAGAAAAAGTTGAACACATTTAACACACGAGCACACCATCCTGTACAGTTTTGTGGGCATGAGAATGAGTAGAGAAGGTGAAAACTGGCACAATTAGCAGCAGCAGCATTCAGTAAACCATTAAAGAAAATAAATCATCCTGAAAGTAAAACCCCAAAGAGAGTTTCTTAGCAATGAACATCCAAAGGAGGCAGAGGATGGACAGACATGTAATCTGTGTCCATTCCAGCCTAAACACAAACACTGCCTATAAACCTGGTCATTAGCAAGAGGATGCCTCATTATGACAGGCCATCTCATCAAGCTTCAAGACTTTTACAGCTGCTGTTTGGTGACATGTCGCCTAAAAACTCTTTTTAGTAGGGTCAGTTTTATTCTCATTCACTAACAGTGGACTATTTGTGGCCTTATGATGTTCTAAAGGTTTGAGGGTTTGAAAATGCAAACCAACGAAATTATTTTACTAAAGCCTACTATTTTGACTATTGTTTCTTGAAAAGGAACTCAATGTGTGTACTACACTATATGGACAAAGGCATCTGCAGTATTGGAACGCCTGACCATTACAGCAAATACTTCTTGGAAGGCTTTCCACAAGATTTTGGAGTTTTCTAATTCATTTATGAGGTCAGGCACCGATATCAGATGAGAAGACCTGGCTCGCAATCTCCGTTGCAGTTCATCCCAAAGAGAAAAGGACCTTCCCTAAACTGTGTCCATAAAATTGGAAACACATGACATAGTCCAAAATGTCTTGGTATGCTGAAGTATTCACTGGAAGTAAGGGGCCCATCTGAATACAGTGATTAAGAGGTGGGTCTCAATAATGTTCATAGTGTATTTTGGCAGAATGATCCAAAAACAGTATAGCTGTGCAGTCAGGAGGCGGCAGTGTTCAAACTTTTTGGGGTTTGAGGGGTGAAACAGTAAAGAAAGCAAAAGAAGAAGGAAAGCCAATGAAAAAAGAGCCAGCCTTCTGTTGTCGGCAGTCCAACAACCACACACACACACACACACACATACACACACATTCATGCACCCACCTTAACACAGCACAGTGAAACACTGGCCGTACTACACACTCAGCCAGCCTGCACAGTGTCTGTCAGGCATTTCTGATATTAATCCTGTAGGTAAACACAACAATGGCAGCATGTTAACAGCTGCCTAGTTTTGGTGAATTATTCTCTGATCTGCTGAGGAGGTCTGCTCGCTGTCCAACCCAGATCGATGAAGATGAGGATGAGGTACGTGGCTAGCTAGCTTGCCGGCTACTGGTACGTGTGTTGTGTTGATATGTGTGTATTTAAGCTTGTATGTGTGCGTATGTAAGTGTGGACTGTTTAGAGCTGAATGAATTAATGAAATTGGCAAAGTACGAGGTCTTCATTTGAAAATAACCTGTAATTTTCAGAGGTAAGTTAATTGGGTAGGCTGAGTGATTCTATGCAGTTATACTGGGATACATTGTTTAACTGGAGAAATCAACGACCAGCCACGTTGGTGTGGTGTGATGTAAGTTAACTCAGTCAGTATGTGAAGTCAGTGCTCTCGGTTTGATATGAAGATAGAATTAACCATCCACCATCATCTGTCCCTCTGTAACTGAGTTGTTTTCTTTGTTGAAAACTAAGAATAGGGTTTGGAGAAATATTTGTGCTTATGTCTTTATAGCAAACATTTTGCTGTATATTATTCAGTTGAGTTGTGATTTAGTGGCACATATAATGTTACCAGGCTGAAATTGCTGTTTTGTTAGGCAAGTTTCAAATCTAGTGTATTAATAATTAATTATATTAAAGATAGTTTTCTCTAGTCCTTGTGTTTTCTGAGCCTGTCTGAGCACAAAACTGATGAAATCTCTCCAAATTATACATCTGTATGGATAAAAAAAATGCAGTTTTATTACTGAAATGATATTAAATTGTTGTTTTTTTTTTAACACAACAGTAGAAATAAATATGCAAATGACAAAAAAAATCAAATGGGTGGTAGATACTTATACACATTATTCTTTATGTGCTTCTGTGACAGTTCCTCATCGTGGCAATTTGTTTATTTGTTGGATATAAATGGGTTAGTATATAAATTATCTTTGTCTTATTTGTTCACCGGTTAATATGAATATTGCTCCAGGGTGATGAAAGATGTGTTCCTGTACAACAGCAGTTTTTCTTCTTCACTAACTGGATCCTGTCCTCTTATCTTTCATGGCAGATCTCTAAATACCCTACAGTTCTTCTAAATTGTCCCACCTTGTTTTGGGCAGCATGTGTCTACTTGCCATCTGATGTTTTACTTTTAGTTTGTGCTTTACGGTTTAGCTGTTTTTTTAAGTGGATTCTTAAAGAAATTACTTTGGCTGTAGAAAGTGCACTGATATCTCTTTTTTCAGTTTATCTACCAGAGTATCTGGTGAACGTTGGAAATGCGTATTACTGCAGGATGTTATTCCTAACTGCCACTGGGGCATATCAGGAAAATCTAGGGAAAAAACAGACCCTTAACACAAAGAAGGTGAACCCTTGACACAAAGACTGCATTGTTTTGGTTTAGAAACGATTATGTAAAAATAATGCAAATTAAGTGTTACCAATGGATTTGTGTGAGATTATTTATTTAGCTGTATTGACACTGTAAACGTGAAGCCTGTGGAACAAGAATGATTTGTTTGTGCTCTTATCATATTCGTTCACACAGTTGAACTTTTACACCTGAAATTTGAGCATTTTTTTCCATTTCTGGGTGGATCAGTCCCAGCGGTCAAAGAGCCTAGATGTTTTGCTTGAGTGTAGAAAATCTTTCATGCTACAAATTATTGTCTGATTTTACTTTCTGGTGAACGTCTTTTCTGCTGTTATGTGACAGATTTTTCCCAGAGTGTGTGAGTTGAAAATGACAGCAGTGTGAAAGGCCGAGTGCATGGCAGACAGAATGACCTAAAAATCAACCCAGAGGGAGTAGTTTGCCCCTGTGCCGCCGCAGCCCTGACGCTGCACCTGCTGCTGCCACCCGCTCCGTCTCCCACGGCCCTTTTAAGGAGATTTATTAGAGCAGAAAATGGCTTCAGCTGGAAAAATGTTACCCAATATCAACCGGAGCTTATGCACTTGGCTATAGTGGTCATGCTGTAGACTTTCCTGCATTCAGTAGCAGTTCAGGGAAAAATAAAACAGTGAATTAAGGAAGAATGGTTCACAGTTTGATTATGATAAGTGGTGATTCAGAAGTCACTGATGAGTTGACATGTTGCCCACAATTCAGATTGATTCATGATACTGGGTTCACATTTCAATATTTTCTTGATAGTTTGAGCACAATTTGAATGAAGCCAAATGATTGCTGTAATCATGTCCCTCCCAGGCTTGCAAATGACACTAGGGTGGGACATGTGACGTATGACATGATCATGGTAGTTGTTTGCAAACTTCAGGGTTTACACAGTGCATCAGCATTAGACAGTGAAATTACTGGAATGTCTTTGCACATTGTCATATATTTTTGCATTGTGAGATAAAAATGTTATAAAGGATTGTTACACAATTAATGATGAGAATGTCAGATGTTATGTTGTTTTGTTAAAGCTACTATGACATTAAAATGTTGTTTTCAAATGTAGAGCAGCTGTTATTTTGGAAAGGCTGCTATTGCTTAGCTGCTGATTGAACTTAAGAAATTCCAAAATGTTTGAGATGTGCATGTTATCATTATGCGGTTTGAGTGAAGCTAAACTGGTCAAGATAATGACACAATTGTTGTGGCACAGAACTGGTCACATGATACAAAAACATGGGCCAGTCTAAATGGAAACTAAGCTAATAGCCAATCCCATTATCTTTCTCCCTCTCTTGAGCTGCATTCCTCCTGATGGTGCGGTTCTGCTTTTATGTACCGTGTGCATTTTATATACACATTTTATTATGGACATGATTGATTTAGTGCAGGGGTGCTCAACTCCAGTCCAGGAGGGCCAATATCCAGCACATTTTGGTGATATCTCTGCGCAAACACATCTAGTTTAACTTACCTGTCAGTTGCCAGGTTTAGTGTGTGAGTTTGAGCAGGAGAACTACCAAACTGTGCCGGACACTCCCGGGTTCCAGGTTTGAGCACCACTGTTGTAATGATTCATGAGATCTGTCTTCCATGACCAGCATTTTAAATAACCCGAGTGTATTGACTGTGACTTTACAGGACCTCTAGTATGTGGTTCCTATGCTCCCACTGACTGCTGAGAGGCGAGTTCGAGCGCTGGCTGCTTTGTGGCGCCCCATCCCGGACTGGCCATGGGGAACACCGCCACTAAGTTTCGCAAGGCGCTGATCAGCGGGGATGAGGCGCTAGCCTGCCACCTTTACGAAAACAACCCCCAGTTTAAGGAGTCTCTGGACCCCAATGCCTCATATGGGGAGCCCTATCAGCTCAACACGCCGCTGCACTATGCCTCACGTCATGCTATGAGCCGCCTTATCAGGTAAGACTCTGAACTGGAACAGGGCTGAGTCATTTGTAAGCTAGGGTGACTTTCCCTAAAGCGCTGTTGTACCAAGCGTCATATAATGGCAAACCCAATGATATTTTAACCCTATGATGATCTACTAGTAAAGATTTTTTTTGTTTGACTGTATTACATTAGTATCATTGCATCAACAGTATTTTCATGTATTCATTTATTCATTTATTAATTATTATTATTGCTTTTAATCTTGAATATTTCATTTTGATTGTTTGATATACACTTATTAAGCTAAGCCATTATTGCTCATTTTAAAAAATCCTCTTTTAGCTTTGGAAGTGGTTTAAGATACAAAACAGGTGCTTTTACTTTGCCTGTAGCTGTCTGGAATGAAGAGATTTGCTTCCATAGACAGAATCACCATTGAGTGTGTGAGCTGGCCCCCAGCAGGTATAGTCCACAGCTACTGTGTAGTGAGGCAAACTCACCCAGAAGCCATCACGTGCCTGTGCAATGCTGTTTAGCAGAACAGTTACTGAATACAGCACTGTTTTACATTTAGTTTTCATCCGAGCACCTGAAACTGTTTGCCACAGCTAGTTTGATGATAGTTTGATGTTCAATAGCTGGCTGCACCCCCCTGAGAAAATGGCTGGGATGGTAATTACCAGCCAAGACAGCTGGCTACTTCTGACTCATTGTCCCTCCTCTTTGCCTATTCCTACAGAGTGACAGGGCACGTAACGAGGCCAGGAGGCTTTGAGATGACCTCATGAGCGGATATAGAGGCTCCTCCCCTTTGTTCTATAACACTGTATAGTTGAACATGAAAGAATAGTGTAAAAATAGTGTAGTTAAATTAGTAGAATAACATTTTTATTTTTTAATTGGCATGTAAATAAATGTGATCAACAGTTTGCAGCCGGTGACCTGGTGGTTAGGGAGTTGCCTCTGCGATCAGAAGGTCGTGGGTTCAAATCCCAGGACTTCTAGTGTCATCACTCAGGTACCCTTGAGCAAGGTACCATCCCCACACACTGCTCCCCGGGCACCACTTGCATGGCAGCCCACTGCTTCACTTGGTGAATGGGTTAAATACAGAGAAATAATTACACATTATTCACACTGTGCTGTGGTATGCCGTGTTCATGTGTGACTATAAGGGGCCACTTTACTTTACTATTAGACTCAAACACTAAAGCAGCTGAAGTGACTGATTAGTAGCTCTGCTGCCTAACCGTTCTAGCTAGTATTTGCAGTACTGGCATGAAATGATAGACTGCAATGTTTTGTGCGTGCAGACACACAGAAAATTTTTAAAGAATGTGTAGACATAAGCAAATCTTCCATGTTTCTGAGAGTGTGAACATAATTGTGAAAGAAAGCAAACATATGATAAACCTTTATTAACTAATGCATATAAAAGCATACAACTGTGGCTTGTGTTCATTTTCTTATTCTGGTCCTTTTTTAATGCACAATTTAAAGTAACAATCAGACTGTACTTATACAACTTTAGTGAATGTGATTACCGTTCTGCCTCATGAAGATAGATAACAAAGGTACACATGGCAACAATAGGCCTTTTGTGTCTGTTTTTGCCCCAGTGTGTGTAATTGTCGTACATGCCATTATCTTTAGCTTAGTATCTGTTATTCTGGAGTCATTCTTTTCAGACCTCCTTTAAAAGCAGAGAAGAGGTAAAGCAGTCTGGAGAATGCTGAGAATTAGGGCTGTTGTTTAGACTTGCATTAACTAATAAAGTTCCCGTGCCAGCTCTACACCCCAGACTTCCCGGAACGAAGCGCTGAGTCATTTCTACCGAATGGCCTCACAGCCGACCAAACGCTGCTTACGCTCCTGACACTGAAAAGAGTGTAAATTAACCCAAGTCATATCTAGAGTGCAATTTGAGTCTTTTATCAATCACACTGCGCTTCCCAAAGTTGATTTACCTGAAAATGATATCAGTCTGGCCTATTATCCCTGCTATCTTTTTGGCAAAAACGCGGCAAGCACTTCCAGCTATTCAGAGCAGTGTCATGCTGGGCTCTCTGTTAATGTGGTTATGATGTCTTCCTAATGCACTCTAGCACATAATGAAAAATTGAGCTGTGGGGCTTTGGCCTCTGGCTTTCAAAATAACTACGATGTGCCCTGCATTTCCTGAGTGGGTTAACAGTGTGAGCGCTGGGCTGATAATCAGAGTAGTGGTGTTTGCTGTGTAGTTCTAGTGACTCATGTCTATTATTATTATTATTAACTACCTCAACTGTGCTTCTTCAAGGAAATGCTTGTACTTTTACAAGCAAATTAATTTGAAACAGATGTCCCTGAACCTAATGATATTCGGTCATTATGTGGTTTCCAGCAGTTTAGTTATAAGATCTCTGGATTGTTGGAGCGCGGTCCCATTTCTGTTCCCATTTTTTCCAGGTCCTTTCTGTTCTGCAAGGATGGGAACCCCAACAAGCGCAATGTGCATAATGAAACGGCTTTGCACATGCTGTGCATGGGGCCGAACATCATGCTGGGCGAAGGTGCTCTGCAGCCGCGACTCAGCTGCCCACAGCAGGATGAGCTACGTCGTGCTGAGTGCCTCCAGATGATGCTCAGGTGGACGGGAGCCAAGCTTGACCTCAGCGAGTATGAGCATGCCGACGTCAATGCCATAGACAACAAGAAGAGCACCTGCCTGCACTATGCCTCCGCAGCCGGCATGAAGAGCTGCGTGGAGGTAAACAGGAACTATCGGCGTGTGGAGTGTTTTAGTCTTAGCCTCATAAGTTCACAAGTAGGAGCTTGATCTTTACTGTTCTTCAGTTAAGCAAGGAAAAACGTTGGAAGCATATGAGTAAAATAAAGCTGAACGTGATGTCACAAGATATCATTAGCCTCGCAAAAGCAACTAAAAACAAACAGAAATCTAACTGGATAGTGATTTAATGCTTCTAAAGGTCAGCAGTCAAGAATATTTCTCCGTTTTTTCAGAACATGTTTAGAGCACAACACTAAGTAAACTTGAGCGCTTTTTGTCTTTATATATTAAGAAATGAAGCAGGAATCACAATTATTTAGCAATTATTCGTTAGCTTGGTAGTCAAAGAAGCAATCACTGAATCATAATCATCAAAGGGACTTTGTTTGTTCAGCATCACATAGACCCCATGATGGATTATCATTTGATAGATCATCTCTTTGTTGTTCAGCTGTTGGTGAAGAGTGAAGCGGACCTGTTTGCGGAGAACGAGGAACATCAGACTCCTTGTGACTGCGCAGAGAAGCAGCATCATAAGGAGCTGGCGCTCAGTCTGGAGTCTCAGATGGTCTTTTCTCAGGACCCTGGAGCTCAGGAGATTGAGGCAGAGTATGCTGCCCTGGACCGCAGAGAGGTGTGCAGTGCCTTTTATGAGTTTCTTTTTCTTTTGTCTTTTTTTGTGAAATTGGTTTAGCAGCATGCATGGAATTTTGGTAAAAGAACAATAAAAGCATTTATTCTCTGCCGATTTTTTTAGCACTTAATACAGTACTCCCAGAAATGCGTAAGCAGTTTGACGGATCAGTGGTATTTCAGATATCTTGGCAGAACAAGCAAGCCTTACAAATAGAGACCAACATTTATTGTGTGTATTTGTACGTTTATTAGCATTGTCTCAGCTGCTGTAACCTAACAGTATCATTCATTTTCTGCTTTCTGATGTTGTGTCCATGGAAATGGTTGTTTGTATTAAAGGGAGATTAGTACCAGAACCAGACAAATTTCGACTTGTAGTGGCAGCCTGAGGCCAATGTTAGCATCATTTAATGTCATAGATGGAATTTTCAGTTTTACACTCAGTAACTTTAATCTCTCTCTCTTTCTCTTTCTCTTTCTCTTTCTCTCTTTTTCTCTCTCTTTCTCTCTCTCTCTCTTTTTCTCTCTCTCTCCTTTTCTCTCTCTCTCATCTCTTTCTCTCTCTCTCTTTTCTCTCATCTCTTTCTCTCTCTCATCTCTCTCTCTCTCTTCTTTCTCTCTGTAGGCATATGAGGGGCTCAAGCTTCAGGACCTACGGCGGCTAAAGGACATGCTGATAGTGGAGACAGCTGATATGCTGCAGGCCCCTCTCTTCACAGCTGAGGCACTCCTGAGAGCTCATGGTATGGTTCTATAGTTATTTGTCTTTATGGAATGTGACTTCTTGTTTTCCAAAAACAACTCAAAGGTTGTTTGAGTGGGAATGACTTTATTCACCAAAAATTCCACTCTTATCAGTCGTGTATGTTTTTCTTGTAGGTCAATTCATTGTGAACTGATGTGTGTTTACTTATAGCTCAGTCACAAATCTAAAATGAGGGAAGTGCAAAGGATGTTCTACTGTAAAAATAACAACTTAGTCAGCCAGTGTAACATCAGGCCTAGTCTAATGAAACCACCAAAGCATTTTACTGAATATAAATATTTTTACTTTTTTCAAGCTGAGAATGCTCTTACTGTTGCGCTTTCTGCAGTAAGCTGTAATGCTGAATCGAAATGTGTTCTGCTGATAGGCTTTGCCATTTTTTTTTGTTTTTAGACTTAATTGTTTGAGAAAGAAGAAATAATCCAAAACAGCTGAATCTCACCTTGTTTATTCTTGTTCCGTATGCGGCAGACTGGGACAGAGAGAAGCTTCTGGAAGCCTGGATGTCTAATGCAGAGAACTGTTGCCAGCGCTCAGGTGTGCAGATGCCCACCCCTCCACCCAGTGGCTACAATGCCTGGGACACGCTGCCCTCCCCTAAAACACCCCGCACCACACGTTCCACGCTTACTTCCCCTGATGAGTTAAGCCTGTCGCCTGCAGATGAAGGGCTGGCCGTGGTGAGTCACTTGCAGGCCAGGAGGAAGAATCACACTTGAATTAACAATCTACTCCTGGTTAAGTCAGTAAACAGTAGGCTATACGTCCCAGAAGAATACACTCTGTATGGTTAGTAAATACACCATGTGTAATTAAAGTGTAAAAAAGTCAATCAAAGTTGATGTCAAAATTATTGTTTCTCCTTTTAGTGTGGAATTTGCATGTGCGCTATTTCCGTATTCGAGGAGCCTGTGGACATACCATGTGGGCACGATTTCTGCCGAGCATGCTGGGAAGGGTGAGTGTATATAAATAATAACCAGTTTATTTAAAATTAAGTTTGACTGTATTGGGAATTGCAAAAAATTCCTCTGTGTTCAGATGTACAGGTCAGAATTATTAAAAAGGTAGCTTAGAAATTGATTTTTTTTTTTTTTGCCTGGGTTGAAGAAAGACAGTTATTTCAGCAGATTGCTAACATAAGGCTTTTGTTTCAGGTTTTTGAATGTGAAAATCCAGGAAGGGGATGCGCATAATATCTTTTGTCCAGCCTATGAATGTTTCCAGCTGGTTCCAGTAGAGGTCATAGAGAGTGTGGTTTCCAGGGAGATGGATAAACGCTACCTGCAGTTTGACATTAAGGTACAATTGAAGTCTGCAGAAAAGATTAGCACTGTGAACTGCTATTCTATTTGTGCTTGGCTATCAGTATGCAGTGAAATTTATCTTTGTGAAATTTATGTGCATATACTTCTTTTGCCCATTTGCCATTTTGAGTGTTGCTTTCTTTTTCTATTCATAGGCTTTTGTGGATAACAACCCGTCTATCCGCTGGTGTCCTGTGGCAAGGTGTGAGAGAGCAGTTCGTCTCTCCAAACCTGCCACTACTGCCACAGACCCCCTCGGTTTCCCTCTCCTCTCTGCTCCTGCTGTGGACTGTGGAAAGGGCCACCTCTTCTGCTGGTTTGTGCCTCAGCCGCTTTGTTTACATACCTGTCTGTGTGTTATCTATAGTCAACAGAGAAATTTAACCTTTTCAAAATTGTATTGTGTACTTTTGAACTTTTACTCTTGTCTATAATAAAAATCATGAAGAAAGGCGGCAGCATATACACAGATTTTTTTTTGTATTAGGGAATGTCTTGGTGAGGCCCATGAACCATGTGACTGCCAAACATGGAAAATGTGGCTGCAGAAGGTTTCTGAGATGAAGCCAGAGGAACGTAAGGGCATGTTGAGAGAATTGTAGCACTTATTCCCAAATGCTGTAATTTCTCTATTGTTGTTTAGTCTGCCACTTGCTCTGCTTATGCCAATTCTTCCTCTGATTTAATTAACATTTTACAACTTTTGCATGTGCGTGTGCTTTGTCAACAAACATAAGATGATTCTGATTCTTCCTTGGTAGTGGCTGGAGTAAGTGAAGCTTTTGAAGATGCTGCCAACTGCCTGTGGTTACTCACCAATTCCAAACCATGTGCCAACTGCAAGTCGCCTATCCAGAAAAATGAAGGCTGCAATCACATGCAATGTGCCAAGGTTAGTGGCAAGCGATAGATATGTCATTAATGCTGATTATTGTTACCATTCAGATCTCTGGGAATATACTGACTGATAAACTACATTTCAAAAGCTTTATGTAAAGTGGTACACATAAATAGCTGGACAGCACCACATGTTTTTATTCTGTGTTTTTAATTTTTCTGTACTCTTGCTCATGGGATATAAAATGAAACTGACAGTGAGGTCTAGAATAAATGTGACTTCAAGGCCTATGTGAACTACAGACCACAAGTAATTGGATAATTAACTTTTTACTTATCTTGGCCAGCTATAAGGTTGCGTTAATATTTTATGCACAAGAGAACTAACAAATAAATTCATCCTAAGTGTGGCATGTGTATCTGTAGTCTGCTGCTGCTTTCTGTTAATATGAGAACCTGAGAACTTTTCTGAAATCATTCATTTCTTCAATTTTGTGTTATCAATGTATTTCTGTAACACACTTGCAGCTCAGACAAATATGCCTAGGACTGATTTTAAATAACACTGTAAATGTAAATAGCCTTGAATGGAGTTGGCACATGGCAGCTCTTACTCTCCAATTACTTGTGGGTAGGAATAAACTATTACTACCATTTCATGAATCTATCATGGAAAATAAATCTAGAAATATATGTATATGGTTTTAAAACGGGCGTATATCAAACATTTTCAGTTAATATTCTTGTCCAAAGACTGGCAATCTCTGTGTATATTAGCTGGGCAGCATCTAATCCATAATGTACTCTGTGTGCACGATGCTAAGGAGCTGTTTTGACGTCAGAGGCAGGTGTCTGAATAAAAGCTTATGGAGAGGCCCCAGCCTCCCTGTTATTTTCCTAATGAAGGCTTAACTCGGACTTTGAGTGACAGGCGGCTAGACGGGGGAGGGAAGTGCTATTCACAGAACCCTCAAACTGATGGGAAAGAAAATGGCAAATTCTTGCAAAGTGTAAGCGAAATGCATATTGGACTGAGAATGTTTATTAATATTCAAGGACTGTGACAATTACTTGCAAAAACGAAACTGTATTGGTAATGGTTTTTAAATTTCGCTTGAATTTGATAAACGTTTTGTTCGGTGTCTTATCTGTGTAACTCCTTGTAGGTGACTTTATTAAATGTGTGCTTAATGAATAAAAAAATTGTAGTTGTTTGCTTGCTTAGCAAGTAAGCAGTCAGTTCTTTAATCTGATGTTTTGGAAGGATGGAAAATAGGGAGATGTAAGGATCTAAGCGCCTTTGACAGGTACCAAATTGGGATTTTCCAAAACAGCTGGTCTTGTGGGGTGTTCGTTATACAGTGGTTAGTGAGCATTTAGCCCATCTGGCCCAATCCCACAAGAGCTTGCTGCATATGGGGCTGTGTAGCCACAAATTGCCCAAAGTGCCCATTCTGAATCGTGTCCACCAGAGAAAGAAAAGAGTCTATGAGCAACAGAACTGGACTATGGAACAATGGAATAGGGTGCCCTGGTCTGATGAATCATGCTTTCTTTTATATCATATAAACCAACAGATGCTTTCTTTTATATCATATAAACCAACAGAGGCAATGTGATGCTCTGGGCAATGTTTTGCTGAGAAATCTTCTGTCTTGACATTTATTTTATTGTTATTTTGGCACATATCAATTACCTAAGCACTTGGTTGCAGACCAAGCACACCCATTCATGGCAGTGATATTGCCTTATAGCAGTGGACTCTTTTTGCTGGATAATGTGCTCTGCTACGTTGTTCAGGAATGGTCTGAGAGGTCAAGGTGTTGACTTGGTTTCCAAATGTCCTGTGGGATGTACTGCACAAATGAAGACCCCACCCTACAACTTACAGTACTTAAAAGATCTGCTGTAATGGGTCAGATCCGTTTTGGTAGCCTGTGCAGAATCAACATAATATTGGGCAGGTGGTTTTAATGTTGGTTGAATTACACATTCGCTAGTATCTTTTTTTTTTTAATCTTAATGGATTTGATTTTGTCTCCGAGTGAGACCTAGTGATCAAGCTGGCGATTTTGCTCTGTGGCCTCTGAGGTATATAAAAAGCACTCCAGCCTTTCTGGACATCGTAGAGCCCTTAACCTTGCATTACCTGTGGAGAAACTAAAAGCTATTGTTGCTTGGAAACGGGAGGACGTTTCGCACTGAAGAGCATTGATTAGATCCTTTGAAAGATTATGCTGCTGCTTTTGTGTTGTGAATCAAGGACACACTTGGGAGTGGTGAAGTGTTTGTAAAGGAGGAAGACCCAGGCCTTAGTAAATGCTTGTTTAGCACTGTAGCATTTAGGCCACCTTACCTGTGCAAAGGTCTTTGTGCCATGATGCTTTTGGGAGATGTGCTCATATATTCCCAAATTAAAGGGAAAGAAATAAATCTGATTTACTGCAAGGGATAACTTGTATGTCGCTGTCCTATGATACAAAGTTTACAATATTGTGAATACTGCAAGGGGTTGCAACGCCCCTTTTAATTAATCATAAAGTCTTAAAGAATTCTTGGAAACTCAGTGAAAGGATTGGTAATCATATATGTGTATGATTTAATAGTCATAATCATTGTGGTCTATAGTGAGACACCACTCTAAACTTTTCTGATCACACAGTATGTGATTTATTTTCTCTTTCTAGTGTAAGTATGATTTCTGCTGGATCTGTCTGGAAGAGTGGAAGAAACACAGCTCCTCCACTGGAGGCTATTACCGCTGCACCCGCTACGAGGTCATTCAGCAGGTGGAAGAGCAGTCCAAGGAGATGACAGTGGAGGTAGCAAGCACACACATCTATTTATTGTTCTGCCTAAAGGAAGGAGTACATCTGTTTTGTTTTATTTTTGAAAACTGAGGCTTATTTTTGCTTTGTATGGTGGATATGTTGGGGCAGCTGGTGGCCTGGTGGTTAGGGAGTTGCCCCTGCAATCAGAAGGTCGTGGGTTTGATTCCCAGGACTGCCAGTAGCACTACTAAGGTACCCTTGAGCAAGGTACCGTCCCCACATACTGCTCATCAGGCACTGTGTCGCTGGCTGCCTGGTGAATGGGTTAAAGGCACAAAAATAATTTCACATTGTTTCACACTGTGTGCTGTGCTGTGGTTTGTTCACGCGTGACTATAAGGGCCACTTAATTTAAGTGTCTAAATATTTGCCTTAGGTTACATAAAAATCGTCTTTTCAATGGGCACACTGGTTTTAGACTGAAGATCAACAGTTCTCATTTTCCTCAAGTGCTGCCAATAGTGTTGTTGCTGATCACTTCGGTCTTTACAGGCAGAGAAGAAGCATAAGAGCTTTCAGGAACTCGACCGCTTCATGCACTACTACACTCGATACAAGAACCATGAACACAGTTACCAAGTGAGTACTTCATCTTTGGTGTGACTGGTTGTGTGATGGTCACTGATGAGTCTGCCCTTGTTGTAACTCCTAATGTCTCTGTCTTAGCTGGAACAGTGCCTCCTGAAAACAGCCAAAGAGAAGATGGAGCAGCTTAGCAAAGCCTTCATTGGACGTGAGTCACAATTAAACTATGCACTGTATTCCTCTTATACATGTACTCACTTTCTCCATCACTTCTGTGCTGCACTGCGACTAGTAATAGGTTCAGTATGCAGTTTGTTGTATTTTTCGGTTCGCAGGAGAAGGCACTCCACCTGACACTAGGTTCATTGAAGATGGGATTCAAGAACTCCTCAAGACTCGACGCATCCTCAAGTGCTCTTATCCCTACGGTTTCTTTTTAGAGCCCAAAAGCACAAAGAAAGAAATATTTGAACTAATGCAGGTAGTGGCTTTATAAGATTCTTGCTCGGTCTTATAAATGTTGCTTTTCTGTTGTTCCTGCTACAATCCTTATTCTGTTGTAGTACTATGTTTATGTACATGTTTTAATGCAAGATTTCTCGCTAAACATGTGTCTCCCCATCTCTCTCACGCTCTTTCTACTCAGACTGACCTGGAGATGGTAACGGAGGACCTTGCTCAGAAGGTAAACCGGCCTTACCTCCGCACCCCTCGCCATAAGATCATCAGTGCTGCGTGCCTCATCCGGCAAAAGAGACGAGAGTTCCTGGCCTCTGTGGCCAGAGGAGTGGCCCCCAATGATTCCCCTGAGGTACCACGCCGAAGGTGTGTCCTGCAGGCGTGCACTGCACAGTGTACAACCTTTTGTTTTCTGTAACCTGTTATAATCTGGAATATTTTTTTTTCTTTCAATGCTTACCTGTTATTAAATGTGAGGTGCTGTTATGATTGAGTGCACATTTATTCCACTAAAGCAATTTGCTACTCTAAAACACTACAGTGATTTACGCAAGAACTTTGCTGGGATCCTAAGACATTCATGAGTCTTGTGTTTGTTTTGTTAAACAATCTAATTAAATAATCCAAATTTACCCCTTCTTTGTTTCAGTTTTGCTGGTGGGACCTGGGATTGGGAGTATCTGGGATTTGCCTCTCCTGAGGTGCGAGAACTGCTCATGTTCTGGATCATTTCTGTTGTTTAACTGCTGTTGCTCAGTTAACATGCAAACTAGAATGCAAACAGCTTGAGTGTCTGTAGCAGCTGTGTGTCTTTTTGTGAAGTGCTTTTGCTGCCGTTAGCATCAATAGGTCACTATGTTTTATTCTGTGTCTTAAGATGCTGAGGGATCACTCAATACTGGGAGGGAGGGAACAGAGTGAGAACTTTGACAATTCAGGAGACCAGCAGGTACCACAGAAAACACTATCTACCCTCTGATGGAAAAGGAAAACAAAGTGTTAATTTTCATCCATTTCAATACCATTAAAATACTCGCCATATTCCCAAAATGATCCCGCTTCCATTTCACCAACATTCCTCCATTAACTTTTATAATTCAGTATCAGAACTTGGTTGCAAGTGCAGGTCACCTCCTCAAACTGGATGAGCAAGTTATGAGCCAGTCTGGACATAAACCCTCCTATAATTAACTTTATCCTGTGGTGTCTGTAAAGAAATATTTGTAAGGCTACAGGATGCCTTCATATACCTTTTATGACAAAAACCTCTATAAACATTTATAAATGCTTATTCCACCAAGTATCACTTGTTATTTCACCTCTGGAAGTGTTATGACAGATGCTTGTGGGAATAAGTCTTTCAAAGTGTTTTTCTGTAGGTTTATGTCAGTTTCCTTGAAATGTCATGTAGCCTTATGAATGATGCCAATAGTGCCATCTTATATTTCTTATTATTCCCTGTTTGCTTTTGAAGCATCATTTAGCTCCATGTTATTATAGATTAATATTAACTTTAGATCAATATTAACAATCACTCTTACTGTATGTGCTTACTATATGTGGCCAGTTTGCTTTGGCATGTCTTCAGTGTTACTTGAATTTGTCATAGAGTGTGGTCTGAATGTAGTCCCTCTGATTCTTTCAGATTAGATTAGGTTTATTTTCATTATGCCTTTTCATTTGCTTGTCTGTAACTAGACTAACCTTAGGTTAGATAAATATTTCTATTAATTGCACCTATTCATGAATATAGATAACACCTGTAGCTAGGATCTGCACTTCTGTATTATGAATATGAATTTTGTCATATCCTTTAGCTACTTTATACATTGGCGTGGTCCACTGAATTTTTTAAACAAGCCGTAATTAGTAGCTTTAGATTTAGAGGGGTGTGTGTGTGTGTGTGTGTTTGCTGTAGGAATACTCAGAGTTTCAGTACAGACGGAGGCACAGGCAGCGAAGGAGAGGGGACCTCCTCAGCTTACACAGCCTCCGCAGCAACACTCCTGAACCCAGCGACCCCAACACCACCACGACAGGTAGCCAAATGTTAGTTGGCTTATTTTGTTTTGTGAAAATTAAATATGACATATGTTATATGTTCACAGATCCACAAGATGGAAGTGGCTCCAGGAGATACGGTGTTCCCACTGTGAGTTTAGATCTTATTCTTTCCATTATAGTGCTCATGAGCACTTGGACAGCTTTGACTAACTGAAATTAACTAAACAGTCCGTGATCAGTCTCTCACTACTACTTCATATGATTTGAAGGTGACTATACCTTGAGAATGGAATATGAGCCAGTTCTTATAGCTGGGCCTATTACAATAATGACACATTTTTCGGTTTTCACAGTTTTCACAATGATCTTGAGTTGAACTTGAACTTGAGTTTTCCACTGATGAATGAATTGTTTAATTGTAATTACATTTCACAAATATATTGTCAAAACAAGGAGACATTTTCATCTGTTTCGTCACTGTGTAACTAGACATTGGTGTGCATTTGGAGAACAGTGCAATACATCATTTTATTTTAGTGCATTGTAGAATTAGTTACAAAGTAAACATAGTTTGGATGTAGGATAACCAATCAACTACTTTAGCCACTTTGGCCACTTTAGGCTTGTGCCATAATATTTATATTAAACAAACAGAAAAAGGCAATTGAATTGTTTATTGCAATTTACATGACAATTCATTATCTGCTCAAATGTCTTTATTGGCCTAACTGTAGCATTTATGATGAAAATTCCTAAATCATAGACATGAGGCTTAAAAATATGACTACGATGTGTCTGTTGTGTGTCTCCATGTATTTGTAACTACTGAAATAAACTGTGAATGGGTTTTTAAGTTTGTGCTGTCTCAGCTGTATAACTGAAACCTGGAGTATTCTGTTTTCAATGCCGTTTACAATAGTAGACCTACAGTGTTTGTAACAGAAAGCTCTGTTTTGCTGTAGGCTCTCGGCTCACTGGATGAAGATGACCCAAACATCCTTCTGGCTATCCAGCTGTCCCTACAGGAGTCTGGGCTGGACTTAGACTCGGAACCCCAGGATGTCCTCAGCACCGAAGCCTCCCTCGGGGCCATTGGCTCCTCTCTGCCTTCCAGACTAGAGGCTGTCCCCCACACTGTGGAGCTTCCTCGTGCCTCGCTCAGCAGCTCAGAGCTGTTGGAGCTTGGGGACAGCCTCATGAGGCTGGGCAACATCACCAACCAACACACACCTGGTAACCTGCACTCTTATGGCGATGGCCCAGGCTTGGACCCTTCTGCCAATGCTAACCTGCTTGGTAACATCATGGCCTGGTTCCACGACATGAACCCCCAGAATATTGCACTGATCCCCTCGGCCACTGCGGAAGCTAGCTCTGATGCGCCAGCTTCTGACGAGACGCTCAAACTACTCCCTCAGCCACAAGAGGGGGAACCTGAGGTAGAAAAGCCTGAGCAGAATCTCCACTTTCTGATGAAAGATAATGAAGAGCTGGAAAGGCCAAACCTTTTGGAGCTGGAGTGTGTGGATGGTTCAGACCTACCTAAAACAGATGCAGATTTGGAGGAGTTGCACTACAGTGTAGACCTTGGTAGTCCTGCTCCTCACGAGAGTGACTGTGACCCCCACCCACAGGCCGCTGAGCTGTCTTCAGAATGGGAAGAACAAGAGCACCTAGTCTGAGGAAGGAAGCAAATGCATCTCCTTAACGAGAGTGCTCTTCACATGGCCAAACATATGTGTAGGATTCAATATTGTGAAAGAAAGCAAAGGAAGTGTTGGTGCCATGTGGTTACACAGCATGACAGTGGGCTCGGTGATCGCTGATTAAAGGAATAATCCAGATTTTTACAACTGAATTTTCCTTTCTTCAGGAAGGAAAAGGTTCTGTTGCTTCAACATTTGCCTATTGGTTTCTGTACTGTGTTTTGAATAAACACATTTCCTGTTTCACTAAGTACAGGAAAACCTGATGAAATTAGAGTTTGTGACTCAGATGGTGACTCGGTTGAAAAACACTGGGATATTCCTTAAAAGAATACAGATCAAAGAAAAGCAGTGAGACAAACTGAGGTGCAGAGAATGTCTATATCTTAGGAGGAAAAACTAACTTCTTTCAGGGTTGCCATTTAAACTGTAGTGGTACCACAAAGATAAGATACTTTTTTTCTAAAAACAAATTCTTTTAAGGGTGTTTCAAAGGAAAGTGAATAATACTTCTGCTTTTATTTATTTATTTATTTATTTTCCAAACTGAGAAAAATGTGCTTATGCATAAATGTGAAAGATTGCCAACCTGAATTGAGATCAGTGACATTACTGATGGTTTTTTTTAATTATATATATTTTCAGATGAAATTTGCACAATGAAGTCTTGCTGTGATCTCAGCTGTGCTGTGCTCCTTCGTTCTCCTTCCATCATTGTTGCTTATTTCATATATTTACTTCAGCACACAAACTTGTGGCATTTTCTTTCAAGACATGCCTCAAATGATGTGAACCTACATTGTAAACAGTGCCTCAGAGGCATGCTGGTTTTGACCTTGTGCCTACTTTTGCTAGGATCTACACAATGTGTAACACACACACACACACACACACACACACACACACACACACACACACACATACACATACATACATAAATAGAAGCTCATCCAACCCAAACAGGGGACTGGTTTGACTGGTATGACTGGTAAATAGTGGTGCCGCTTTTTGCCCCCTATGAAACTATGTAATAGTGGGCCCTCAATATTATGTTCTTGTTTTCAGATAGTGTTTTCTGAGGGCCCCCATCAGTGCTGGGCCTTTGATATCGTCTTACTTTGCCAGTGCCCCTGCTGTGAAACAAAATCATTAGTACTGTATCCTAAAAATGACATCATCTGGAATACAGCAAAAAATGTTAATTCTTTATAATCGTGCCAGCAGAGGCCACTAGAGCTCATAGAGAAAAGCAGGCCAGGGATTTAGAGACTGAGGTAGGGGAAGGCTTTTAATGTGTGTTTTTATTTTTACTTTTCATTCAGTGTGCCTTTTTTATGATTTTCTCCTATATGTTTGTGTCTCGCTACATTAAGGTTTTATTTATAGCTTCACAGTTAATGTTAAGTGTAGAAGAGAGTCCTTTTTTTGTTTTTGCTCTCACAATCAAAATATTCTGCGTCTTCATGGCCCATCCTGTGTTATCATTGCTTGACTCCTGTGTAGGTGTAATGCTTATTCTAAAATACAGAGTTAGAGGTTTGCCGATGGCAGTTGCAATGTGTGTGTGTCAGATTGTTTTGCTTGGATTAGTCATAATAGATAGTTTTCCTTAGTTTTTTTTTTTGGTTTATGAAACCTCAAACAGGTTGTTTAAAGATTTTAAACTCTGTGTAAGTTGATCGTGGTGAAGTGACTAAGCTGTGGTCTGTTCAAAACAATCTGCAGTTTTGATGGTTAAAAATAGTACTCTTGACAGACAAAAAGCAAGCTGATTCGTACTGTACACCCCAAAGGTGACATATCATTTCAGGTTACTTGATTTCATTTGTAGATCTGGTGGTCTGGGTACTTTACGAGTCAGGTCATGATGAAACATTGATGAATTATTTATATTTTCCTGCTCTTTAAGTGTTGCATTCCACCCTTTTTCATCACAGACATGTTCCATTTCCCCAATGATTTGGATGGTAACAAATGTGTAAATCCCAGAAATTACTTAACATAAGCTTCCACATGAGTTTCAGGCTCAAAATTGCCTCTTAAACGGTTTTAAACCACAAGCATAAGAAACATCACATTTAGTTATTTTAGTTAGTTTAGTTTAGTTAGTTTAGTTATTTTTTCTGTATTATCCTGATGAACGGTTCTCAAAGTTCTAACGTCCAGAAACACATCCTACAGACTAACAATGAAAAAAGACACAGCTTTAAAATAATCTTTCAAGTTACAAATTTACATGTCTGCTATTCATTGCACGGTCCAGATATTGAATGGAAATAACACAACTGACAGATATATATCATGATATTTCACAGAAATCCCACTGTCCATGCATCTTCAGTATGGGGCACACACTTTCAAAGAAAGAACAACAGAGAGGTAGATAAAATACAATCTTAAAACTGAAAACTATTGTGGCCTACTATTCCGTGAAGGGCAGATAAACATTTTTTTTCTCAATATTGTAGGCTACCACTCCTATAAACGCAGAAGAACATTTTATTTTCATTCCAAATATTATGGTAAGGTAACCATTAACTTTAAATGGTTGTTTTGCACTTCTAGAGAACTGTACTCAATGCATTCCTGGTTTGAAAGACTGGGGTTTCTTTTTTTGATGTTGTGACTAAGTCAGTGAATGTTTCAGAAACGGTTTGCTCAGATTAAAGGACTAAGAGAATGATGGCTCATTTGTGTCTATGTGATGTTTATTTTTTGAAAACTGCACTTTTTACTTAGCACACTGTGGACAGCACATAGTCTGACTTTAGATGACCTTGTGGTGGCGGATTGTCCTGGTTTTCGAGTCAATATTTCATGAAAATGCGACTTTTATTTTGAAGGCAGGGGTGAGACGTGGAAGAGGGTCCCGTATTTTGAAGAGAAGGGCTGTTCTGTTTGTATTCATGAAGATGGAGGCTGGTGTTTGTTGTTATACTAATTATGTTTCTAAAACAAATACTTCGAAGACTTAGACGACTTGTTTTAATTTAGAAACATATCTACAGGCTAAGATCTACAGTAAATACTGTAGGACACAGTTTAACCCGTCTGCAAAGAAGGCATCCAGAAAATAGCCGTCTTGGACACTGTAGTAGAGAAGAGCAGTAAGACTGCGGTGAAGTTCAGAGTAAAAATGCCGTTGGGTTTAAAACCTTGCTGTGCTGTCTGCAAGACCAACTCGTCCTCCATGTGGAAGAAGGGAAACCAGGGAGAAATTCTTTGCCACAACTGCACATCTAAGAGCATCATCCTCGGAGGTTCGGGGCTGTCGGCCTGCTCCACCACCCAGCAGAATAATGGCGGGGGGAAACAGGTTTGAATGGACTCGTGTTTTAAAAGGCTCTATCAAGTTGTATGTTTTATCTGGCCCTCTAGCGAAAGTAGATAACTTCCTTGTCATCTATTTTTGCCGAACGGTTCCTAGAAACAATCGTATTTTTATGGAATTACTTCGCCAGATTTTATACCTGAACGGCCAGTCTTATCAGCAAGTTAACATGCTTATTCCAGAATATAGACAGGTGATTGGCTGTCTACCCGCACACACTTTATGGCTATAAGTATTGGGACGCCTGACCATTACACCAAAAGGGACTTTAATGTGGAGTTTGTCCCCCCTTTGTAGCTATAACTGCTCCCACTCTTCTTGGAAGGCTTTGGAGTGTTTCCGTGGGATTTTGTGCGTATTTATTCTGTAGAGCATTTATGAGTTCTGTGTCTACAAAGTTGAAAGCATGGTGGTGTCCAAAATGTCTTGGTACACTGAAGCGTTAAGACTGACCTTCACTAGAAATAAGGGGCCACCTAAATTCAATAATTTAGAGATCTGTCCCAATACTTTTATCCATATAATGTAAATAAATGTTACATTTTACACATGAATGTTATCTTACTATTCATAGCAAGCACACACAACAGCCTAATGACAGACGTTAACACACTTTTAAAAATCCTTTATTTCCATTGCATTTTGGACTAAGGATCTCCTTTAAATACTTTGGATATCGCTTGGCCAGTGTAAACTATGAATAAGGGGTAGAGTGTATACAGTATTCCTTGCCTTTTTGAAAATATGATACAGGTACAAATCTTTCAGCTGTATTTGAGTTCTTCTTATTAACTTGTGAAACTAAATGGCATTCCACTTTCATGTTATTAATGTTGTGGTTTCTGATTACTCTATTTCCTCTTTTTTAAATGTAATAAACAGTATTGGTAATAAACACCCTGTATCAGAATTTAAAACTATATAATTTTTCTGAGGGTGTCTCTTTATTTTCGTTGTTCTGTAAAATCACTGTTTTGTCTGGGGACATGATCCTTTGCAAACTTTTGAAACATAAGTTTAAGCTACGAATATGTACATCCCTAATGGTTTGTTGCTTTTTGCTTCCAGTCTAAGCAAGAGATACACAGGCGGTCAGCACGCCTGAGAAGTACCAAATACAAAGCACCTGCATCTGAGAAGAAAGTCTCGACTAAGGGAAAGGGAAGACGGCACATATTTAAACTGAAAAACGTAAGTTCTCTCCATAGAGAAGTATCTGTATACTTGTAGCTGGCCATTTATTTAAGATCAAGTAAGTGATGATGCTTACTTCCAATATTTCAGCCCATCAAAGCTCCTGAATCTGTGTCCACAATCATCAGTTCAGAGTCAATCTTCTACAAGGTTAAACTTACTCATTCATATTTTAAATGGATTTCCAGACAATGTTTTTTCATTTGACTAACCTCTTTTCTTTCTTCTGCATTAGGGTGTTTATTATCAAATCGGGGATGTCATAAAGGTAATAGATGAAGAGGATGGTAAACCTTATTTTGCACAGATCCGTGGGTTTGTTCAAGACCAGTACTGCGAGAAGAGTGCTGCATTAACTTGGCTAATCCCTACCCAGTCTAGTCCAAAAGATCAGTTTGATCCTGGCACTTACATAGTTGGTAAGTTAATATTAAATATTTGTTAAAGCAAATTGTTCATGTCCCAATATGATTAACTGAATTTTATTTTGACTGGCTAGGTCCAGAAGAGGATTTACCAAGGAAAATGGAGTACCTTGAATTTGTCTGCCATGCTCCATCCGAGTATTTCAAGTCGAGGAGTTCTCCTTTTCCAACATTACCCATTCGCCCAGAGAAAGGCTATATTTGGACCCATATTGGACCTACCCCTGCTGTTACAGTCAAAGAAACAGTTAGCTGTAGTTAACTGTACAGTTTTGCATTGCACACTAAGACCAAGTTTTAAACATCTAATTGAGGAAATATTATTCCTCACCCAGGCAAAGTGAAAGGTACCAGAAAGGTACTTTTCATCATTTATATATTCTAATGTTCCTCTTGAATTTAGAGGTAGCAATTAGTTGAAGGCTTCTACATGATTCCATTAAAATATCGACAATCTGGGGCAGAGTACCGTGGATCTCCTCTGACACATGCACTTTGCCACCATATCTTTTGAAGCTATTGAATGTATAGCATCGTTGCGTACCTCAGCATTGTTTGAAGAATGCTAAATACTCTGGCAGATCTCAAAACAAACAATTAGATGCTTGGTACAGCTGAGGGTAAACAATATTTTTTTTGTTATTAATCCATTTCAAATTTACACACCATGTCTTGTTTTTGTATTTATAAAAATTACAAAAATATGCATTCATACGTGTAAACAAATGTCTTAAAAGCAAAACTGATTGCTTAATAGATCCCAAGAACCACCAGTAGTGTAGTATGGAGGTGAGAGGTCTTACATGTCATTGAAGAAAACTAAAGCGATCTACCATGACCTATTACAGGATAATTAATTTTTTTTATTTCCGTGGTCAGGAAGCTGAATCTAGGCATTTTAATAACGCAGCCACATCTAACGTGCGTTCAAAATAACTTGAAAAACAGAAAGCGAAATTATTTGCATGGCCTTGCAAATATAATGATTTCATCCTGCTGAAAATGAGTGAAGGATTTTGAAATTGAGTCTATCAGAAAGACCTTTGTAACCTTGAGAAACTAATGTTTGCCAAGAATATGCCGCAATTAAACCGCAGTGCTGCTAAAAGCTAAATCTTGAAGCTGCAATTGAAAGTTCTGGACAAAATGCTTGTGCTTGTTTGTGGTGTATGAATATTTTAATTTCTGACTGTATCTTTATACTTATGAACACATACTTTTTGGCCATATTTATTAGTTCAGTGTTAAAAGATGTGTACGTTTGAAGTGGATATGACATAGATATTAAACAACAACAAAGTGTCTGAGAAGTCACTGTACCTCACTAATGTCTGAGAAGTGAAACCCTGTTAACTATGCCAAGAAAAGAGGTCAAATGCAGTCTAAAAGACATCATCTTTGACTGAAGCATGGCACAATTTGGAATATTCAAACAGCACCTCTGTGCTGGATATTAGAGGAAAACTGTTGCTTGTAAATATCGTAGTGTATGTAAAAAATTTTGGGAGAAAAAAAATGTAAAACAGGAAAATAAAAAGTCCTAAGTTTCTCTATCTTTGTCAGCAGTGAATAGTCTGAGGATAACAAGGTTATCATTTTCACTGCAAAAAGACTTTCCAAAAAGAATGAGTTAGCATTTGTTAGTGTACAGTACGTCTTGCTTAGCACAGCTACAGTATCTCCATTTGTATCTTTTTTTTTTTTTTTTTACATAATTTGAAATTATCAGCTATCCGTTATACTGAGGAATTTCATGAACAGACCATTAGAAATAAAATCCTTACATTGAAAGGAATGTTTTGTAATGTGAATGTGTTTTGCTTTTCGTTCATTTAAAGTTACAGCTATTAGAAGTACAAGGGGTTTTGACAGTTACTTTTCTAAGTGTGTTCCCCGAACTTCTTAAGACGCCGCCTCTTACGTGCGACGTTACGAGGAGCTGGCCACAGACACGGTGCTGAATTAGTTGACATCGATTGCTCGGGAATC
>JBBPCY010000142.1:13327710-13344971 GCA_037974405.1 Brachyalestes nurse | reverse complement strand
TGGATTTTCCTCTTTCTTTCATTTTGGTCCTATATTATTTAGAACAAAACTGAATTTATTAGAAGCTAAAGAACACATCTGAACCAGGGTGCCAATAATTATGGAGGGCAGTGTATTTACAGTGACTTCTACAACCCCCACCTTCTAATGAGGATGGACAACATGGTTAGCTAGAGGTTTTCCTGGAGCTGTTTACTTATTTTTTTTATTAATGGGCAGGCTATGGACCCTCTCATCTTCATTAATATATATACAGTCAGAGTAATGCTTCATTCTGTGCACCAAGCGTAACTTCTCATAATTTGACAGACTGAATGGTGAATGGTATTCAGCCTAAACTAATTTGCCTCAGGTGGTGCACACTATAAACAAAACCATTAATTTGTCAGCTATGTGGGTGAACCATACTTCTGTAGCTTTTTACGAAATCTGGGTTGATTTTTTTTTTGGCATATTTTGTATGGGAGATCCATGCCTGTTTCTGAGATGGTATTCACTGTAATTTTACTCAGGTAGTTGCCTCCAGAGCCTTTGGAGCTTATAGATGTTGGATTTGATTACCATTTCCCTTATATGAAGACAGGCCTATCTGGTATAATTAATTATTAACTTGTGTAGCCACAGACCTGTCAGAGAGCCCATGCTGAGCCCTGTCCATGTGCCTACATTTGACACTTCAGCATTAGAACTGGACCATGGAGCAGTGGACAAAGGTGAATCACATTTTCTTTTACATGTGGACAGCAGGGTGCATGTGCTTCGCTTACCTGAGGATGTGACATTAACTGGTTCTCTAAGTGGGTTTATTTTATTGCTGATTGGTGTGTGTATACTGTGAAGTAGTTTTACTGAGGAAAAAGTGTGCAAATCAATACCTTCCAGAAAATACTGAAGCCACAGTGCCAATTAGCTAGAATTTCTTAATATGTTCTTACACAAAAAGCAGTTTCATATTCCTTACATTCTGAATCTGAAATAAAATGAAAAATGTATACATATGAAAGGACACATAGTTACAATTTTAATTTATTATTCTAGTGTGGAGAGCAGGAAAACAATTAGCAAATACTAATTTCCGCATCATGATATAATGACCATCTTGAGGGATACTATTATTATTATTATTGTTGTTGTTAATAATAATCAAGTAAATACAGTCCCCCTCTGGGCAGCCCTTAAATTATGATGGGGAAATTAGAATTAGCTAATAGTTTTCCTCCTTTCCGCTCTAGAATAAAGAATTATCAATAGTAGTAGTAGTAGTAATAATAATAACCAAATAAATACAGTCTCCCTCGAGGCAGTCCTTAAATCAGGATTAATAGTAATAGTTTTCCTCCTTTCCTCACTGGGATTAGTGGTTTCTCTTGCTATGGATTAATATTGGTTTCAGGTGTGGCGTCTTGCTGTGCTGGGATTGGCTACAAATTCAGGGGATGGCACGTCAATATGAACTTCTAGCCAATCCCGACGCAGGAGGCGGGGCCTGTCTTAGTACGGGTGGGAAAAGTTAAAGCGCTCTCGCAGCCGTGGACTCGCGTCTCTTCCTCAAAGATCGCGCAGAGCAGAGCCCAGCATTCCCAGTAAGCTTTAAAAACTCCACTCTCCAACATCACCGGAACACATGGATAAACTGAAAAGGAACGCGGCCTGTTCAGGCCTCTGCTGCCAGTCAAGGCAAAGAGGGTCCCTCAGTTTTTCCTAAGAGGATAATTAAGTAATTGACATTTCTGAACACGGGCAACATGGGAACCTTACAGTCGAAACATGGTAAGATGCGTGCGTGCGTGTGTGTGTGTTGACAATGCCTACTTCAGTACAGACGTTCAGATGTCAAGTACATGGTTGGTGCATGGTACACCACTTGGTGTTATGGTATAATGTTTGTGCATCTAACGTTATTCCTTTTTGCACTTGTTCATAGCGTGTAAACGCAGGGAGAGTCCAGAGGGTAAGTAAAGAAGCTCACTCATCCTCACTGTTTCTCGGTTCTGTATCTTATTGCTAAATGGGATATTTCTTCTTTATTAAGGTGGCACGTTTGCAACGAACCCTCTTCTCTTCAACAGGGAGTCAGACACAGTGAGAGACAAGCAGGTAGGGACTGTTCCAGGTCCACCCAGTCTTTACTGGCCGTGATGTGATACATTTCATGGTCATGTCCTATAGAACAGTACAGTTATATTGTAGTTTATTGCAGTTTAAATGATATTTCCATAGTAAAACACTATAGGCTGCTGTAAGGGAAAGATTTAGAGGAGCACAGATTGTAATCTGGTGTTTCTAAAAACATTTTCCAACTTTTTAAAACCTTTGGTACAGTCTGAGCTGGCACACACGAGTTCTTTCATCTCTCTTTCTCTCTCTCTGTCTCTCTCTCACACACACACACACACACACTGTCTCGTACACATTCAGAACCATATGCAAAATGTTCATAGTGCAGTTCAGACTCCCTGGTATACTGACAGATACTGGCAGGGTATAAGCCGAAATATCTTGTTTGTGATATGTCTGCATCAAGGTCCGAAGTAGAAATTAGCCAGTTTTGTGTTTACAACTCTTATAACTGAACTCTGGGTGGATCGGAGTATTCTGTTAAAATCTGACTGTGTCTGTTACCTTTCTGAATGGTGTGTAAAACTGACTGGCACAATTACCTCTAGGTTATGCAAGAGATTGTTGATAAAGGATGTTGTTTTGGTGATTGCACTGAATGATCTGCTCAGAGAACACAGTAAGTGACTGGGTGGTCTTGCAGCATCTGTGATTGAGCCTCCGAGTAATTTACCGATGTTTCATGAATGCATTCTCTATCTGCTACACCTTTAATTTTTAACTGGTGGTTTATAGACCAGGAATGCTGTGTGAAGCTCAAAACATTTCCACTAATGAATCAAAAACGTTTTTTCTGCGCAGTTTCAGCTTCCCAGCCTGAATTCATTACACTCTGGACTTAACCATGTGCAGATCAGACCAACTTAAGCTATTTAATGGTATTTGGGAAGGGGCTCTTCTCTCTCTCCCGCTCTCATTCTCTCATTCTCTCAAAAGAGCCTGGAACCTTCATCACAGTGTGAAATGCATATGGCTGGCTGCCAGACGAGCAGGGTCTTTGAGCGCAGCCCCACCGCACATCTGGTACTGGTTTTGAAAACAGAGAGGGGCTGTCCTGGGAAAATGGGGGGAAGTGGTTGGGAGAGGAAGAAGGAGGTGTAGTCAGTGGGAGGAGTGGTAAGAAGAAGGGTTGTGGGAGACAACTAATGAAATGGAGATGGGTGGACTGGGAGAGATGGGATGAGAGGCCTGGGGTTTGTGAGGATTCCTCATGCCTCGGCTCATCTTACAAGTGTCTGTTTAGTTGTTTTGCTTTTATCAATATACATAAATAGAGGAAACCAACCAGTAACCAGGGCCAGGACAATGATAGAATAGAATAAAACAGAATAGTGCAAAATATTAAATGAAGCTTTGAAGCGATTGCAAAGAAAAGACACGTTTGGTTTCCTAAAAGACCTTTCATTATATGACTCTTTAAAGAATCATTTTTAGAACTGAGATCTGAGTGTAAGGCCACAATATCATGTAAAGGTTGTTTTGCTAGAACCGTACATCCAAGCCAAGAACCGTTTGCAAACCTTAACACAATAGTATGTTGCCTGCTTCCTGTACCAAATTTAGATTATAAGCACAATAGGAATTGTCAGTATGAAGGGACATCTGAGAAAACTGGAGCAGAGGACTGGCATTATGGACCTCTCTTGGTTATGAGGCATAATTTGAGCAAAATGGCAAAACTGTTTTACACATAGCAACATAGTTTTGCCCTCATTTCATGTGTTTAGAATGTGAGAAGAAGCAAAAGTTTTGTTTCTGTAAAGCAAGCCATTGTGATTTTATAATTGCTTATAAATAAGGTATATGTTCATGATACAGAATGTTATTATTAATCATATGGCTCTAACTGATCTGATTTTTGTGCTATAAGATCTCTGTAGGGTTACTCGTTGAATTTAGCCCCCAGGCAACTTTGTTAAAATTACTGCAGGAACAAAAACCTTCGAATTCCAACAGCAACAAAGCAGCGACTGCAGTCTTTACAACTAAGCAACAAATGAATTCTAATATCATGAAGTTTCTTCATTATTTCTTTTTAGTGTTTCTTATTCTGAATAAGACATCTTGTTCAATAATCGGTTCAGTTAGAGTAAATTAAGACCCGTTGTTGAGTATATTACAGTGGTTTTTAGATATAGATGATATATTACAGAGATTTTTAGAGAAGATGTCTTTTTTTTTTTTGCAAAGTGACTGATGGTGGTGGTGGCGGCATTCATGACCTAAACAGAATTTCCCCCATTTCTTTGCTAACAGTGTAATTTCCTGCAAATGTTAGTCCAATGATCTTTTGTCTTTTGGAGATGAGTAGGGATGGTTAGTGTGCTCTGGCTCTAATTATAACACTGCCCTTTTGTGTCAGCATCCTGCAGCTTGGATCATAAAGCCGGGGACACTTAAAAGGGCCAGGCCACTGGGCTCAAAGCACCCAGTGTTTGCTTGGAGAGGCTGGAAGAATCCCCTCTTTCACCCTTTTTCCGCTCCCAGCCTCACTTCAAAGGCCAGGGGGAGGGGAGCGTGTGCCACGGTCACCCAGCCATGACTCTGTCTGTTTGGGAGAGAGCCTGGAGGTGACCGTAACGTGTTTACTCGAACCGTTCAAAAAATAAGTAGTTGACTTGAAGCCCTCTTGCCCGAGGGTAGCGCTTGCTCACAGTAGAACCACAGGGGTCGGTCTGCTAGGCCCACAGCTCAACCCCAAATAAGCAAAGACTGTGGAATTTGTCAGGAATTTGGTCAAATTGTTTGTGTAGTGGATGTATTTAGTAATGTCCTGCTATCACATTTTTGGGAGAGCAGTTAAAACTGTGTGTGGCCAGTGAACTTAGTTAAAATAAACAACAACAAACCTATTAATCAGAATTAGAATCACGGGAGTTCGCCACATGGCTGTAAGAGTTTTTGCTAGATAAACAGTCTTTAGATTATATTATGGAATGTGGAGAGGTTGTTTCTTGACTCAGTTTAAAGAGGAAAAGCCTGAATCGTTGGTTTACAAAAGATTTTTATTACAGCCACAGATCAAAGATAAAAGATTACAGTCAAAGTCCATATTTTCAACAGCCCTGCAGTGCTCTGAAGCCACCCATCAACACTTCCATAAAGTAATCTGACTCATACTGAAGCGCCGACACTCGCTAAATGCAATAACAAAGGCTCTATTCATCAGCAAACCTGTTTGCTTTGACAGACCTGGTGAATGCTGGCATAAAATTCAGTGTCATGCTTATGCTTAATATGCGGTGAACTACAAAGAGTCTCGAATGCTTTACTTTGTTTGCATTTTGATGGTGTTTAAGCAGTTCCTTCTAATCAAATTATTTTTGGCTGAGGAAATGAGGGAAAGGGATTAATACAGCGGACCTTAAGGCGATTTATGTTTATCCCTCGCTTGTCTGAACATGGCAAGCGGAGCGAGGCTGAGGTTGCGGGGTTTTGAGCATGACCATAAAAGATAAAATCAGTTGATTACAATCTCAACGTAAGTGCAACAGCAGTTGCTTGCGCACTGACCGTACCCTAACCTGTCTTTCGCTCTCTGATGATGCAATGACACGCCGGGATCTTTATTTTCTGCTTCTTCTTCTCTCTCGTCATGTAATAAGGCTCCGGTCCAGGTGTTTGGTGACAGGAAGTGAGGAGGAACAAAGCAGGCCACTGTTCCCAGGACTGTGAGTGTGTTCAGAAAGCAGTGTGGGTGGGTGGTGGAGGGGAAGCAGGACAGGGCTGGGGGGGGTGGCGGCGGCTTACCCCGCGACACCCGGCTCAGAGCAGGAAAAGGCCCCCCTCACACTGGTAACCCGAGCCCACATGAAAGGAGCTGCAGCAGGCAGAGCGTGGCGGAGCCTTGGCTGTGATGATGGGAGAAATCACTGGCAGAAAGGCCAGTCACTCATCACACTCATCCGCGCCACGGCGCCCTTCTCCAGCTCTGTCAGGTTTTAGACACTCTTTACACTGATTAATTGGTTCTGCACTCGCAACAAAAAAAATATATAACTGGCAGATGAAAGTAAGAGCAAATAGTATTACAAAAGAAGTATATGTTCTGATCATCCTCTTAAAGAAAAAAAAAAGATAAAGAAAAATATGTTTGTCGGAACAAAAACTAGGAGAAAAATAACTGTTGGAACAAAACCACGTTTCTCCTAAACGGCTCCTAAACTTTACAAATGTCCTGATTTTTAACATAAGTTAATTAAAGTTGTCTCAGCAATTTGTATTAGTAATAAACCTTTTTATATAATAAACCACTTTTTATAACATTTAATTCACTTTCTGTTCATGCTGTGTCTAACTCCAAGTATATATGCAATAGGGCTGTAACAATATATGATACAAAACCGAAATCGCGACACTCAGGTCCACAAACCCGTGTCGCGGTGTGAGGAGGGTGAATCGCGACATACCCCTTCCCGTATAACTCCTTCCCGTATACAGTTCCCACCCAGAAACATACGCTTTTCGCTGTGATAGGAGGATTTTCACGTCAATTTCTTTTCTTTAACTGAGGGTCTAAGGGTTTCAAAGAGCCCTCCCACAAGTTTACAGACATACAAGCACGGACGGACTCTTTGTTTGCTGAATTGATTAGCTGTGAGTTCATGTAAGTTATGACACTGGGCTTAAAAGTGTCTATAAGCTGGCTGGGTTGTGATAAAACTGCGCTGGAGTTTCTGTGTAATTGAATGGAAAGGAAGCAGTATTTAAGCATTTATTGGTTTGTAATTTTGTGGTAAAGATAAGGTGTCTCCAAATGAGCGCCTCAGAACCCCCCCCCTTCACCGCAAATGAATCGCGATACGAACTGAATCGTGGGTAAAGAACTGAATCGTGTGTCAAAAATCGTGAAAATCGTGAAATGAACCGAATCGTGGGTTTGGTGTGGCGTTACAGCCCTAATATGCAATCCTGCTGGTGTGGGTTTTCTCAGCTTATCTAAAATATCAACTGTAAATCTAATTCCTTTTTTAGTTATTAATTTTAACTGAGTAATTGTGACAGAACTAAAGAAACTGTAAGCTAAATTAATTTTGAGCTGTTTCTATTGGTCCGTTCATCATAAACCTTTGACACAATGTTAAAAGCAGTTGCCATTCTTAAATGATGGTAGATTTTTAAAAAAAAAGAGATAGTTTGAAATGAAAAAACAAACAACAACAACAATAATAAAGGAGAGAAAAAGGGAGAACTGTTACTCTGAGGGCGGCTAAATGAAATGCACTGATAGGTTTATGGTCACGCTCTGTCTTTGCTCGTCACTAACCTGCCCCAGCACGCGAGCCTCAGGGAGCTGAAGCCTCTCCCTGTTTGTTTGGTTTTGTATGTTTTAAAGTGAATGCAATGCTGATTCGGATCAGATGTTTGACAGATGTTTTCACAGGTAGATGATACTTGCCCTTTTTAGGAGAAGTCAAATGCAGTTGTGTGTGTGAAACATGTGCCATGCACATTTGGGCTAAATGAGATTGGTGTGGGTGTTAATATTTACTGGGGTGTGTGTGTTTTAATGAGTGTAGTTTTACAGTGTGGAGTGATGTAAAGACTGGCAAGACCAGTGCTGTGTTTACATCATTCTCTCTCTCTCTCTGTAGGAGTCCTGCTGTTATGTTGGACGCACTGTACCATTACTCTTTCGTTATAAATTTTATGTTCCATTCTTGCAAAAATTGAAAGTTAAATGGACATATATTCCTTTTTCAAGATGGGACGTGCCTGCATTTTTCCTGATTAAACTGGAGAGTTTCTAACTGAAAATGCGAGAGATTTTTTAATACTGTGCAGTAAATCCTGCCGATGCTCACTTTCCTGATTGAAATGTAAGTTACACCATCATCCGATAGGAGGTGCTGTTTCACGTACTAATGTGATGATAAAGCTTGGAGAGCAGCTCACAGGCACTCTTTCCAGTCAGATTAAATGGATAGCTACAAAATTATAGTGTTTTAAGGAGACTGGATATTGATATATTTAATTGAGATGCACTGAAAAATTCGATATTTTTGGAGTATGTATCTGCCGATGATGATCCCCTTTGCTGATACATACATTTATATTGTACAAAATAGTAATCAAATATCAGTTTCAAATACCAGCTGAATCTAAATAACTTTCTGATGAAAGTATGTATTTTTTTAAACAATTATGCCTGCATACTGATATGTTCTTATGTCATTATGTTTCTTTGATCTTTTATTAGATTTACACATGTTTAAAATGCAACAGTTGCACTGCCTAACTGAGGAAACCTTTCAAATTGTAACCAATGTTCATCCATGCACTGATGGCCTTGAACAACAGCAAGAATCGCATTATTATTAAAGTGGACATCTGTACAGTCAGTTGCGCTATTTATTTCCAGTGGTGATTTTAGCCTGTCAAGGAAAATAAGTATGTGTAAGATGTGATCTGCGGATGCTGTTAATGCTACATAGCAAAATTGTATATTTTGCAACTGATATCCAACCTAATTATACAACTATCATTATAACCCTTGATCAGAAAGCCATTTTGAAATCTCCCAAGTTTTAAACTCTGCTTTCAGCCAGTCACCTATTCCAAATGTAGGGAACACAAGCCAACAGAAATGTTTTAACCGCTGCCTATGGTAAATGTCGTATCTACTTTCCTTTTATTATGCACTTATGAGAAGTATTTGGAGCTTCAGCGTGGAAAGATATGATGTGGCCCTTGTGTTCGTTAAAGGACACTCACTCTTTGTTGTATAACTCTGCTTGGAGAGTCTTCTTTCAACCCTGACATGACCAAAGGGAAACTGAATCGCCTTCTGCGCCGGTTAACGGCACATGGAGCAAATTATGACAGAGATTAGCAAAGATGGCGGGCTGTTTTGCGCTGTAGGCCGCTCCACTTCCTCTCCCTAAAATCAACAGTGCAAAACGTCTGGAAACAATTGTGCTCGAGACCACAGGAGTGCAAAGAATGAAGTCAACTTTTTTTCCCCCTCCTTTTCATGGCAGATACATTAGGGGGCTGATTGTAAGTTGAGAGAGACAGAATGCTGCAGGCTTTTGTGTGTACCACACATGGTCCAAACGGAGCTCTTCAGATGTGTAGTCTTATCCTGTTTAGTTTTACCAAAGGGCAACGAGTGCAAAGAATTGTGTAAATCATACTATAGCTGTACAGATGTTCAGACTACTAAACTTCTCTCATCATCCGGGCGCCTCTGCCAGACAGGCCGACTGGTGCCAAAGACAGTTGTTTTCTCTGGACATGTCAAAGCTTCAAAGCTTTGCTCATTTATTTCTCTCTCTCTCTCTTTCTTCAGGATGTGTGTGGTACAGAGTTAAAGGATGACCAGTTCTTGAATCATGACTGCCCTCTGGAGGGTAAGCTGAGTAATACTGGAGCCAGGAATGGTTTCTGCATGGCTACACATTAAAAACTGCCATTTTTGTGGGTTTTCCTATTTTGTTTAGGAAGAGGTTGGGGACTGAGTGATTTTGGGGGACATATTTTGTTGTTTTTAAACATGTGAACTACTTGACCTTGCAGTAATACTGCCACCAGAGAGAGCGACTGAACACCAGAGTCACAAACATAGTCTTTCAACTGGAAATGGAGAAGCCCCAAGGAGGAGTGCAAAAAGCGATGTAAGCAAATGTATAATTCGATTCCTGATTATCACCTGATTCCTCACTGAATTACATCAGTGTACATAAGGAACCTTCACTTTCTTGTTTTGTTTGTGACAGAACATGGTATGTAGTGCGCCTGTGGGGGATGAGAATCGCCATGAGTGGGTGTTCACATTATACGACTTTGACAACAGTGGCAGAGTGACCAAAGAGGTAACTGTTATGAGATCAGTATTCTGCAGGAATCAGAAATGATGTGCAGTGTCTCAGACTGTGTCTGTGTGTATGTATATGTGCAGGATATGTCTAGCCTGATGCATACAATCTACGAGGTGGTGGAGGCGTCAGTCAAAGAGTCTGCACTGACCAACAGTAAAACGCTGCGGGTCAAACTGACTGTCACGCCCTCATCCACTGGTAATAGGAGAGGTGAGTCTTAGTCCACCATCACTGTTCCATTCTGCATATTCAGCTTCAATATGAGCTGTGTATTAGATTTTAATGGAGGTCATTATTAAGCAGAATAAATGGTATTAACATTTCATCTAATTGTAAAGTGCTGATCAGTCCAGAAGTCTATCTGAAGATCTACTTTTAGTTACTAAAGAGACAGTGTCAATTAAACCTGAAAAAAAATCTGTTTGTATATGGTCTTTTATCTTTTTTCACCTCAGTTTGCCTGTTTATTCTTTATAAACTTGTTAAACCAAATTAGTCATTGTCATTAGTTCATGTCTTGAGGGCCAATCATAAATATCTATCATTTTTAATAAAGGCACATGATTTTGCCTGTCTTAAAACTTTTCCGATGTTGGCAGGCAGGGGAAAATAATAATAACCAATATCATAGTTCACCTCCCTCTGGCTCCACTTAGCGTTAAAAACAGTCGTCTAGCTCAGAAACCTTCACTGATGTGTTATAACATGGCTTGGAATGAAAATGAAATATGATTGTGATTAGTCTCTTTAAGATGCTATGTAAAAATGGATAATTATAAAGTAATGACCTTTTAAACTTAAAGCAGATCGAGAGACTGGACTTTCTCCGAACAAGCGGGAGCAGCTAGAGGAGAACCACCCCTCGCACTTGAGGTCAGTGCATAATTTAAAGAACAAGCCTTGAAAGAATGCACCCTCACATCGGTGTTAGCCAAACAACACCATCTGTTTGCTCACTTTTACACCACTGGGCATTTAATGATCTCTTCCAAACCCGTTCAGCTGTCCAGCTCTGTGGGAGTTTTGATCTCTTGATATATTAATGAAATGCAGAACGGTTGAAAAGGTTAGAGGAAGTGGTCAAGTCTGTTTATATTATTTGCAAGTTAATTAAGTTCAGCACAGTACACTACACTTCAGTCAAGTAAAACAAACTTAAACAAAGAAACTCAGCATATTTTCGAAATATGCCATTTTCAAACAGCACAATGGGCTGCCAACTTATTTGATCCTCCTGCAAAAAAGCTGCCTGTTACTGCATGCATGTTTGACTGGGTTCTTGCCAGGCCACAACTCTGACATTAGCGTTTTCCCTCATCTAACACTCTGAATTCAATCCATGATCAGCTGAATCAGGCATGCAATCCATGATCAGTTGAATCAGGCATGAATCAGGCATGCAGGGACTGGAGTCTGATACATCATGGACTTAGAATAAGATTATAGAATAAGGATCTGACTTTCTTCTTGAAACTGAGTAGTTAATCATGTAGAGCTGATTTTGCTGCTGTGGTCATTAAAAAAACAAGTGACACAGGGGGAAATGAAAATGTGTCTACATTAAATTGGCATGCAGGGAAAAGGACCTAACTAAGAAATGAGTTCAATAATCAGGCATTGATTAGCTGAAATTGACATCTTGATTAGTTGCAAGGAAATGAAATACTAATACCTAAGAATTACCTAAGCTAATCGACTTAAACCATACTTTGTTTTACACTGAAACACATGCCTTTATGTTTACCAATAGTTTGTATATTTCAAGTATTTATAACAATACAATATGAATCCTTCACAGTTTGGTAAAGTTTCCATTCCAGTCTGGGTTTGTTCACAGAGAGACCTTTATAATTCTACACACAGTGAGAGCCCTAACAATTAAAATCATCTGCATTTGTTCTATTCCAGGACTTTCTTCCATTTATCCCAGGATTTTAATGTTCAGTGGTCGAAAGTGTCCCAAGACAATGACTTGAAAGTTGATTATAACACATAATAATCTGGCTGTATTTAAGTGACATTCCTGATAAAAAGCAGATCAAATTTTAATAATCCTAAGATGACGTATGTCATAGCATGGTAATAGAAATATGGCATGTTTGTATGCAAAAAGCTCTTTATGTTTCAACCCTGACAGGGGACAGACTCCAGATCCTCCAGGCAGTTTAGAAAATAAGCTTTACCGTGTGGATGAGAACACTGAGCGCCGAAACCACTACTTAGACCTGGCTGGGATCGAGAACTACACTTCCAGGTTTGAAGCAGGTACCAGAATGGCGTACTGTCAGCTCCCCACCATTCAGGGTTTGGATCAAGATTTCTTTGATGTTTGTTGTCTGAAATGATAATGAAAGGCAAATGACAAGACCTTTCCATTCAAACTTAAATAATGGTGCACTGTTATGAAAGGAAGTAGAGGCTCACAGCAGGTAACCAGCTGGGAAATGGCTTCCTTCTTAACAGGGCTCAAGCTAACTATAATCATGACCTGTCATCATTATGTGATAAATCAATCCCCCATGTGCCAAGAAATGTCAGAATTGTGGCTTTAGAATAAATCCAAAGACATCTATTAAGTTAACATAGATTTGTTTGTTCTCCCCTGAAGTTATCATTTTAGATATATGACCAATGAAATGCTTATTAGCAGTACATATAAAATTCAGCATATCATAAAGACCATTGACTTTTGCCTGCCTCAAAATTGTTTTCTGATGTTTGATTATATCACCACACACCAGCAGGCAGGGGAAATAATAACCAATATCGCTCCACTTACCAGCTCAGAAACCCCCCCTAATGATGTGGCTTGTTACAGCTTGGCAGAAAAACAAAATGTGATTGTGATTAATCTTGACTTTCCATATAAGTAAAATGCATAATTATAAAATAAACCTGTGACTTTTAGGCCCTAATCCCTCTCATCCACCTCCACTTCTCTCTTATTTCAGAAAACACTCTCCAGTCTCCTGTGGAGCAGCAGCATCAGGACAACATGACCCACGGGGTTCGCTTTGGTCAACATCGGCGGCTGCAGTCAGACAGCTGCGGCCCAGGCAAGTCCAGTGGTCGTGGAATCTCCTTCCTCAGGTCCCTCCGGAGCCGCAGTAAGTCCATGGGGGCGAGTGGGTGCACTGGTAATCTGGGTAGGCTGCATGGCCATCACCCTGTCAGTTGGTGCAGCCCCCCTCAGCAGCAGCAGCAGCAGCAACAACAACAGCCGCCTCTGCAGTACAGCCACAATAAGCGTGTCCGTGCCAGGCCCAGAGAAGCCCTTTCACCCTCTATGGCCCACCCCAGTGTGGACTGGGACCTACAGCATGGAACAGGTGCTTCTCCTGCAGGCTTTGTGCCTGTGGGACAGAGACATGAGCACCATCACCTCCATGAACATCATCACCATCACCATCACCACCACTACTACTCATCCTGACTGCACTCTCTCCGAGAGCGGAGAGAGAGAAACATATGGGAGGGTCTGAAGGCTGATTTGCTAAAACATTTTGGAAACCCTCCAAGGACCAATCCAAATCATCTTCTTGAAAAAAAAAGGGACAGTATTGCTCCATATGTGAAGGAATGATAAAGTTTGTGCATTGTCTAATAACTATGCAACAGATGGTGCTCTAAACATATTAATGCATTATTAGTTTAAAGAATTATTAGTTTTAATAACCTGCTAATACAA
This sequence comes from Brachyalestes nurse, assembly GCA_037974405.1. Lineage (NCBI taxonomy): Eukaryota > Metazoa > Chordata > Actinopteri > Characiformes > Alestidae > Brachyalestes > Brachyalestes nurse. Next base: position 13,331,345 of record JBBPCY010000142.1, on the reverse strand, counting down.
AATAACTCAATTTTACTGTTTTCCTATATTCAGAAAATTCAATAGATTCCGACAGAATCCATAACATGGACTTTTAGTGACACCATGTGCTTGTAAATGGAGTTGTCCAGAATGATGTACTGGCATAAGTCAGAGGTGCCCAACTGTTCACCCGGAGGGTGTTCACCTGGAGGTCCAGCACAGTTTGACGATTTCCCTGCTCAAACACACCTGTTTCAACTCACCTGTTAACTGGCAGGTTTACTGTGTTTGAGGAGAAGAACTACCAAACTGGAGTACTGTCTTGAGATCACAGGTATCCAGTCATGGTGCTAGAGCTCTACCACCCTAGAGAGTTTAACTCCAATCTCAGTCTGACACACCTGATCCAGGTAATGAATGCTTTCAGGAACATCTGAATATAGAGCCAGGTGTGCTGGATTTGAATTCTCCAGGGTGGTAGATCTTCAGCACCAGGACTGTGCACTATTGCCTATGATAATTTTAAATAGTAGTTATTGATATTGTTGACTCTTTTCTTGGAAGCCCAAAAGACTGTTAATATTTTCCTCAGGATTTTCTATAGAAATAACCACTCATTTTACACAATATATGTCTCATATATATATATACAGTATATATTGAGCATTTTGTGTATTTGTGTATTAAAACTATATCACAGTATTTATAACCTTGATTGGTTTGTGTAAATTACTGGCAAAATGTCTATATAGAAAAAACGTTTAACATTAATTTTGAATTACTTATGTTTGAAAACTCAGATACAACAATAATATTTGGGTGTACAAAAACAAGGGTACTTTTGAGCCTGTACTACTATTTTAAAATCCTGCCATAATCATTGTAGACTATGAGTGAAAAAAGTGTGTTTTTTTACATTAAAATGAATAGAGGCCACCTACAGGAAACATTAATTTAGAAGACAAGGCACATTGCTGAGGCTCCTCAGTATGTGGAAAGGGAAATACTTTCAATATTTAAAGCCAGTGTTGCAAAGTCTGTCAAAGATATACCATATGAAACACAAGGCGACCTGGAACTTCAATTGTCCTTTGAGTTCTCATACATCCCATGCTCGGAATCATTAATAGTGTTGACCATTCCTGACAAAGAAATTATTAGGATTATCTGAGCTACACCCACTTTGTAAGAAAGAAAATATGTTCTTAAAAGTTTTGAATAAAGCTCATATTCATATTTGAAATGTTGCTGTATATGATCCACACCACCCTGGAGAGTTCAACTCCAACCTCAGTCTGACACAGTTCGTATTCATATTTGAAATTTCGCTGAATATGATCCACTCTGTACAGCACACACACTGACATTATATTGACACCATCCAAATAAGACATCCTCACTGATGTCCTGTTGGGGTCCTGACCATTGAACAGGGTACAGGTGACTAACAAATGATACAGAGAAGCAGGTGGGCTACAGTCTGTAATTGTAAATTACAAAGAACACCTGTATGGTAAGAGCAGCTAATGTGCAGTTAGTGTAGATACAAGGTGTGTCTAATGTAGTGGCTCATGAGTCTATAGACTATATTTATGTAAATATGGAATTTATATAGTATCTTTAGGTAAAATGAAGAAATATTTGGAACTATTCCTATGTTACAATTTAAATGTGTGACAACACAAAACCTTTAAACAAAAAGTCATTTTGTTCCACTTTGACTGACATGTTAAGTCAGATGGCTCTCAAGTGGATCTGACATACTCATCCAGAGGTTACTGCATAAACTTGTGGAGTTTGAGTGCAAAAGCAAAAGGGGAGCACTAAGTCAAAACATTAAAACCATCATTTGATAATGGAACCTGTCATTAGGTGGACTAAAGTAGGCAGTAAGATGTGTTGGAAGCAGAAAAAATGGCACAGATAGGGATTTGAAAGACTTTGACAAGGGGGACACTGTGATGGCTTAAAAAGTAAGGTCAGAGCATCTATATAATGGCTGATTTTGTGGGGTGTTCTTGGTATTCAGTGGTCAGTACCTACCAAAAGTGGTCCAGAGAACAACAACCAGTGAACTGATGACAAGGTCATGGGTGCTCAAGGCTCACTGATGTTTGTGGGGATCGAAGGACAGTCTAGTCTGATCGCACAGAAGAGCCACTGTAGTACAAACTGCTGAAAAGGATTAATGCTCACTGTGATAGAAAAACACAATATTAGGTAGGTGGTTCAATGTTCATATGTTCCAGTGTTTATATGGAGTTGGTCTTTTTGCAGCTGCTATTATGGTTCTGCCATATGCTCTGGACTCTGAGGTTAACTTGTTTTTATATAAGAAACTAGATAAAACGTGAACGCCCTGCAGAGACAAATAGCTTTGGTTTTATATTAGATTTGATTACATTAATGTTAGTTGAGATTTACAAGAAATATTTTAACTGCAGCCGTGTAACTGTGTTAAAGGGAACACTGCTGTTAAACACTGCTGTCACTGCCAAACTGTGATGTCTGGACGACTGGGTCAGAATAGCTCTAGAGCAGCAGGTCCTTGTTCCTGGTCAGTGGTCAGTTCCTACCAAAAGTATATATATTTATATGTGTGTATATGTATATGTATTTATATTTATATGTGTGTGCGTGTGTCAGAAAGATGGGGGCTGATGTACCCTTGAGGAAGGTACTGTCCCCACACACTGCTCTCCGGGTGCACCTTGTTGGTGGCTGCCCACTGCTTCACTTGGTGAATGGGTTAAATGCAGAGAAAGAATTTCACATTGTTCACACTGTGCGCTGTGCTTTGGTGTGTTCATCCATGACTATAACGGGCTACTTTACTGTCCTTTATGTGTGTATTTGTCAGACATTAAAACCAGGCCCCCCTAGTGCCAGTATATGTATATTGGACTTTTTGAAGCACAAAAAGTGGCCCCTAGGCTGGTCTTACTGTCTCAGTTCATAATCAATGAATATTTTTCTTATTGTCTCAGTTCATAACTGATGAATATTTTTCACTCTTATGGCCCTCTTGGTTACGCGGATCAGTCCAGGGAGCCATAGTCAAGCACTAGGCACTTATTTATAAGACATCTCATTTATAAGCCTGTTTCTTCAGGAACTGAGTTTTAGTGAGTTGCTCCAATAACAAACTGCAACACTTTTTCCCCATTCCTGGTCCTTTTAGTGCCTTCCTTTCTTAACCAAAAACCCACTTGAACACAGTAAGGGCTTGATAACCAGCTGATTAGTCGGATCATGTGTGCTGTAAACCGCGGTGGCCTCATAGGAAAGTTACGTATTATTATTATTATTATTATTATTATTATTATTATTACCACTACTACTTAGTTCTATATTGCCTTTGCCATGGGCCGGCCCTGGCAGGATCAGACTCATTTGTGAACTAGAAAGTGGATCTTCAGGAGGAGGGTTGATGTGCACCTGGTGCTACAGCAGACCTGCCTCAAAACAGAACTAGTTAACGAGCTATTGAGGGGAAATGACTTTCAATGCTCCCAACACATCTGATCCAACTAATCAGCTCCTTAATACACCCTTACTGAGTTTAAGTTTGTTTCTTAAATAAGAAAGGCAGTGGCCCTGAACCCTGGATTGGGAAACACCACAATCTGGAGGGCAGTAGTGCTCCAGGAATAAGACTGAGAAGATTAAGATAT
>JBBPCY010000142.1:13300302-13327610 GCA_037974405.1 Brachyalestes nurse | reverse complement strand
AATATTTTCATAGTTTTGTAACAGATTTATTCTTTTAATAATTTAATAATAATAATAATAATAATAATAATAATAATAATTGCGGTTTTCGATTTCGGTTTTCGGCCAAGTGTTTCCTCATTTTCGGTTTCGGTTCAAAAAAATCATTTCGGTGCATCCCTAATATATATAAAAAAGGGCTGGGCACGTTAACGCATTATCACAGTATTTACTTAATGTCAACAATTATTTTATCGTGCGTTAACAAGTTTACTTTTTTTGTGTTTTTGTGCTTGTGGGTGTATGCAGATCTACGTCTCAGCTGGTTTTCACAGGGCTCAGGCGTCCCATTACTTTTGTCTATATTATATTACAAAAGTACTGGGGTGCCTGACCATTACATCAACAGGGACTTTAATGACACTGCATTCAGAGACATAGAATTTCATATGGAGTTGGTCCCTCTTTGCAGCTGCTATAATGGTTCCGCCCCCCCATGTTCCAGAACTATTTATCCATCAGGACCTACTGTTGTGGCTGAACACGATCAAATCCTCACAGCAATGTTCCAACCACACTGTAAAGTCTTCTCAGAAGAGTACAGCAGCAAAGAGAGGACAGATTCTCCATGATATTCTTGATTTTAGAAGAAACTTATGTCCAAAAACTTAAATTCTTATGACGGACAATAGAAATGCCCACAAGTCAACATACCCTATATGGACAAAAGTAATGGGATGCATGACCCTTACACTAACAGGGACTTCAATGACACTGCATTCAGATGCACAGACTTTCATATGAAGTTGCTCCCCCTTTTCAGCTGCTATAATTGTTCCGCCCCCCATGCTCTGTAACGCTCTGCAGTGGCAAAAAGCTTTGGTTTTATATTTGATTTGATTACATTATGTTTAAGTTGAGATTTACATAATTTTTTTTTATTTGCAGCTGTGTAACTGTATTAAAGGGAACACTGCTGTTAAAAAGCACCTTATTTGTTTAAGGTGTTAGCAAACCAAATGTTATTGCACGTTTGTTCATATAGCAATACTTTAAAATGAAAAGTGCAAAATACACAATACTTTTTAAATTCATTATTTAATTTTGCACATAATGTGATTAATCGCAGAAAACCATGCAATTAATTGTGTTTTGAAACGTTACCCAGCATGAATTTGTTTTGTAAAATTACATTTTTGTAAAATGTAAAATTGTGTCATTTTGTAAGGCTAGACATTAGAGGTTACCTAGGTTGCTGGTTACCTTGCTGTCCATAGGCTAACTGCTAGTGAGAGTTTCAAATAGAACTCCTGCCTATTAGCCAGAGACCACGAGACAGCTGCTTCTAAAAATACACCCCTCTTAGTTACCAACTCCTCACCCTCCAGCACACAAATGCACACTTCTCATGTATGCACACACACAGACACATGCCGGCAGAAGAAAAGCTGAAAACACTACTTTCAATAACCTTGCCAAAGGGCTGACACCATTCAGAAGAAATTTGGTCAAACTAAACAGTGGCTGAGAAGAGGCATGAAGAGCTTGAAGTTCTTGGCAGCTGAAGGCTTTGTTCTATGTGGTCCGAGTGCCGGTAAGAACCTCAGCTGTCTGTCTTACAACTTGTACCCGATCTTGTTTAAGGCCAGCTACCTGCATGAGGCTGTGGAGGTGCTTCATGACCTGGTTCAGCTTTGGCCTCTCACAGAGCTCAACCTGCGCAGACTGCTGGGCAGCACAGCGGACTGCAGTGCTGACCTCACCACCTGCACCTGCAGGCTCTGCCTCACAGCCCTGCTGACCGGTCTGAGGGACTATGTTCTGCATGCCTCAACTACATATGGCAAAGTTCTGCGTGTAGTGGATCTGACGGGCCTTCAAGACGTTGAGCACCAGGTCTGCCCCTGTAGAAAGACACTTGGCCGCTGGGCACGCACTGACCTACTCACACGCATGTGCTATGAGACTCTGGTGGCCATGCAGGCTGGTCAATCAGCTCCGTCTGCCTTCGAATTGCAAGTCGACGTTTGGCTTGATGCTTTTGTCACAGGACGAAACTTTGAAGTGGTGACCCAGGCCCTTATCCTGTTAAAGCACTGTCCACTGAAGGTGCGCTGTGCGGGCTTGCGCATTGACTCAATGACACTCAAGAACCTCTTCTACCTGCTGCGGCTGGCCGAGCCCAAGGGCTTGAGGAAGCTTGAGGTGGTGCACAATGTGCGTCTGGAGGCTCCGTATGTGCAGGTGATGTTCTCACAGCTACAATTCCCCCAGCTGCGCTCGCTCACACTTCCAGCACAGGCACTGGATGTGCGAAAGCTGGGCTCGGACGACGAGGGCCTGCTAGGGGTGCTGGGAGAGTTGATGAGCAAGATGAAGGAACTGAGAGAGCTGAACCTGGGCTTTTCCACACTCACGGGACAGCTGCGCAGACTGCTAAGGTGAGGACACTGCAGTTTTTTGTATGTCACCGTATTTGTAGGTTTTCAAAATACTTAAATGAGACCACAGACCACTGGATACCCAGATCAATGACCGATTTATGTTCACTTTTAGTCATGCCCTGTGTAAACATTTTAAGGAGTGTTTCAACCTGGACTGTTTCCTGATTGAGTCACAAAACAGGACAGCCCATTTACATATATTAAGAATAGTAATAAAACAGTAAAAAAAAAAACCCCTGCAGACTTTTCAATTCGAAGGGACAAAGAGAGGTTGGAAAATTGTCATGTAAAAATTGGCCCTTTAAAGCATGTGTATGACTACAGGCTTTGTCACCTTGATTGTTTGTGTGGTACAGCAGACTGTTTGTTTTGCTGCTAGAATGCAGACAGCTGCTTAATGCCAAAGTTACAAGTAGGTCAGACCATGTCCCCTGCGGACAAAGTCAATGCACAGACAGTTAAGTAGTTGTCTCAGTCAAGAGTAGTAAACAGAAAACAATTAAACATTAGCTTATGAGATTAACAATGAAGGACAAGTTTTAAAATAAGCTCATGTATTAAAGCTAGCTTGAAGTTCATGCCTTTTTGTGAGGTGGGGGATTAGCGTCATTGACTTATTGTTACAAAACTATAATTTATTTCCGTTTCTCCTTGTTACCCAGTCCTCTGAACACCCCACTGCAGTGCATAGATCTGTCTAACTGCAGCCTCAGCCCAGTGGACATGGCTTACTTGGCCAACAGCCTGCACAGCGAGGCCTTAGTGAAGCTGGACCTGAGTGGCCATGTGGTGGCTGACCTTTTTCCCAATACCTTCCGTAAGCTGCTACATCGTTGTTCAGTTACACTCACCAGTCTGTGTCTCGAGGAGTGTGGCCTGGCTGATGAGAACTTGGATCTCCTAACCAACGTACTGGCACCCTGCCATCGCCTGCAAGAGCTGAAGATCTTGGGCAACCCGCTTAGCGCTTCAGCCCTGCGCCATCTCTTCAACATGCTCTCACAAGGTTACTCAGCACTGAGGTAAAACATCTAGCCAGTAACCCCACAAACACCTGTTCTTAAAGGGGCAATATTCTACATGGCATATTCTTCTCATATCTCTTGTTTGGTATTACATATTAAAAATCTATTTATCATGACCTTGCTTGGTTAATATTTATAAATTATAATTACACAGACTACTTTTATTACTGACATAAGCAAACTGGTTGGTTGCCATATACTGTATATTGTTCAGAAACTCAGAGCACAAATGGGGAACAAATGTAAAATTTGGAGGGTCAGGCAATGCTCCAATTGAAAAAAAGGCTCAAATTTTTTGAAGCTTATCAATTCATGGATTCTGAAATGTTATCCATATTTACATCAAGAAAAAAAATTCAGTTTGCTTGACATGGCCCCTTTAACTGGAATGCCACATAACAATGCAATATGTTTCTTCCACCTGGTATTATGCATACAACACTGCATATGCTTTTAAGTAACTCTTGTTTTTAGGTATATAGAGCTGCCAGTTCCTCGTGACTGTTACCCTGAAGATGCCACGTACCCACTAGATGATTCCGTGCTGCTGAGGTATGATCATGAGAAGTTTCACCAGGCCAGAGCAGAACTAGTAAGCATCCTGGAAACAGCTGGGAAAGGCTACGTGGAGGTATGCACACCACTGTTTGGCGTCTATGATCCTGATATTCATGAGACAAGTAACGAACTTGGGGTTTTTATGCTGCACTCCTTCAATAACATTGTCGGAAACTTTATAGACACTGTGAACAATGTCAACGAAAGGAGAGAGAAAAGCGCTAAGGAGTGAAACAGAGGAAGATAAATTATTTTCCTAGCTAAAAAAATAGCACTATACTCATGTATAGTGTGCATGTGGCCATTTCCAAGTTTCAAACTTTGTGTTGCAGGACAGTAAAATTTGTGATTTTCCATGCAACCTTAAAGAGTTAATTGTGTGTGAGAGGAGTGAAAGAAACTGTATTGTATTAAACATTTAAACTGTGCAATATAAAACTGGACTTTAATAATCCATGTTACTGTATCCTGATTGTGAATACATGTCACCTGGGTGTCTAAGAAGCTCCAAGCAAAAACACTAACTGTTGAATTCTGGGACTTAAATATGTATATAAGCAGTTTGATTTGACCACACCCAAGGTGAAAGGACTATGGTGGACATTTTGTATGACAACAAATGGACTTGGTAACTGGTATTTATTGTTTTTAGGAACTTACTACTGCTCTGTATGTCAATGCTTTTAAAATAAAGGTTTCATTTCAAATTTCCCCTGCAGTCACTTTCAATGCCCCATACATTCTGAGGAAAAAAAGGAACAGAAACTTGTCAAAGAAAATTTTTACTAAGTACAGGGACCTCACAACTGATAAACATTATCATAAATACAAGATAGTGGACACCACATGAAAGAGCAGGAGCTTTCTTCTCCTCCTGTGCATCCTATTTCTTCTGCCAGGATTCCTTTTCTTTCCTTTCACGGACCACCTCCTCCAAGTAGGGTTCAAGGTAATGCACATCCTACACAACACAAACACAGAAAACTATACTCAGCCCGATCATCATAGAATTCATAACTGTACCTTTAATTTAACAACCGTGACTCACCACCAAGGATTTAGAAAGAATTTTTTTAGTAAGGAAAACACTTGGACTTGGCTATGGCCAGCATCAGTGAGATATTTAGCTAACTTACCAGAAAAAGCAGTTATTAACAAAGTTTATGTATGCAATGCAGAAATTACGTTGACATTTAGAACCATGGTGTACCACCCATCTCTGCTGTTGCCGCTTGCTTAGCAAGCCAGAAGTGTAAACTACCAAAGCAACAGCTGTCATGTATAACAGACAGAACATGGCTTTGCACTGACCTGCAGATTCCTTTATCGTCCTTCAAATGACAAAGTAGATTAATAGAAAACTACATTTTAATCGTGTTTTTCATAACTTACTTGTGACAGTCGTACATGAATCCCAGTAACAACACTGGAAGTCATTATAGTTTTTGCATAACGAGTGTTTGAAGGTATTTTCTGTTATCCCTTCGCTTATGTCGACTTGATGTTTCATTAAATAATTTCTTTTTAAACAGTTATGTAATTGTGACAGGCCTAATATGCACAATAGAGCATGATATAATTTAATGGAAATGATCTACAAGTTGTTCCTGAGAAAGAGACAGAGCCCTACCTCCTCATATTTTGTCCACTGGTCCTTAGGAAGAATCTGTTGCTTCATAGAGAGGTCAAGCGCCCTCTTGATCCGGAACATGCGGTCATTGTAGACAGGCTCTGGAAGGCGACGAACAGCCTCTTTCACATCAGGGTTCTCATAGATAGTGTCATCTCGCATCAGGCCTGAAAAGTAAGGGATGACATGACAGGTCTCAGAGGCTGAACATCTCGTTATACAGACATGTGTCCTTGGACAGTAGCTGACAGTTCAATGTTTCATAAGTGCAGACTTTACTGACCAAGCTTGTTGAACCCGCAGGCGTTGTAGTACCATTTCCTGAAGCCCATCAAAAGCCGGCCGCCAGCCACTGTTCGAGAGAAAAAAAGCATAAAATGGTTTAAATATAGACCAAGATCTACAATCCAAAGGACAAATCTAAACATATTGAAGTTTGTGTAAAAGTATTTGATTAAAAAAAAAACCTATCAAAACAGTACCTATTAAATACCTTAATTTTGACAGAGGCACAGGTACAGAAAGATCCAATACCCTAATAAAAACTAAGAAATTTGCTTGTTTTGCACTGGAGCTACAGGACTAATGTAGGTAAAACTTAGTGGAGGTCTGGTGACAAAAGCTTCTGTGATACACTATATGGACAAATGTATTGGGACACCTGACTATTACAACAGGGACTTTAATGACATTGCATTCAAACACAGACTTTAATATGGAGTTGGTCCACCCTTTGCAGCTATAAGATTTCCGTGGAAATTTGTGTCCATTCATTCTGTAGAGCATTTCTGAGGTCAGGCTGGACGAGAGGGCCTGACTCGTAATCACCATTCCAGTTCATCTCAAAGGTGTTGGATGGGCTGAGGTCAGGGTTCTGTGAGGGCCAGTCAAATTCTTCCACGCATCCAACCATGCCTTTATGGACCTTGCTTCGTGTCTTGGTAAGCTGAAGCATTAAGATTGCCCTTCACTAGAAGTAAAACCCTGAAACCAAACCCCTGAAAAACAGGTCTGTCCCAATATTTTTGTCCATATAGTGTAAAAGCCTCACAGCTCTACTGCAAAACTAGACTTCAAAACGAGGCAGGATTTTTTTTAATCATTTAGATTTTGTTGTGAACCAGTTCTTTCAGGATGCTCCTAACCTTCTACATAACTCAGGGAAACCAAGCTATAACTACAATAACGCTCAGATACTTTTAAAAATATGTAGTTTATTCACAGTTCTGAAAAACATTCAGAAGAGCTACTGTTAGCAGGAGAATAAGTTCAAGAATAAGTACTATCTTGCTGGCTTACAGTTAGTCTGTGTTGTACAGATCTGTATTACATAACTAAACACATAAAAATTCAGTAGATAGATGTATACAGCTGAAAGGCCCTCCAGATAACAGCGAGCTCAGGGGCGGCTGCTGCTGCTGCTCTGTCCGGGACAGGCTGTAGAGGACACGGGGCCCAGAGCCAAGGAGACAAGTGGGCCAAGACACACCGCTACAGAAAACCAACTGGACAAGCAGAGACAGAACCTGTCTTCGGGTCATTATCCCAACAACCTTTTGTCGTTTAAGCTCTGTCATTTAACTACAAACACGTACAAATTACATAAATATTACCTGGAGCCTTGGACGCCATGTTCAACATAGGACAGAGCAGCAAAGCAATGTGGGTGCTGCCCAGTAACCAATTGTATGAGTCCGTGTTAGCAGGTGGGCTCTATCGGGTCCGTCTCAAACGACTCAATACGCCCTACAAAGTGCAAACCCTAGATCTTAAAATAACGACGCCTGCGTTGCCGGCATCCCAAACAAACACATGCTTAGCATTCAGCCACTTGTTCAAAATTCTATCCTAGAAATACAATCCATTACACAGGTCAACCATTTTTTTTGTAATAATCAGAAACCACAACACACTTTTCTAAACCAGTTTTTCATGTTGATTTCAGATCTTTTTTCAGGTTTTTTTGAGTCACATCAACTTTTTGAATTATAAGTAATATTAGATTTGCAATGGACTTACATGTGGTCTTATTAAACCGCAGGCACCAATCAAGTAACTGTTTCAAGATATTCAAGTCAGATAGGCGCACATTGTGGCATAGATATAATCAGTGTTGTGCCAGTTCACACCGAAAAAGAACTAGTTCAAAGTTCAGTTCATTCAAAAAAAAGAAAAAAAAACTAGTTCATATTCATCGTTATTTTTTTTTATTTTGAAGCAAGTTCACAGCTCAAAACTGAACTAGTTCATTCGTTTTTTTTTTACATTTTCAATACAACGTCCTTCTATTTTAAACTTCTTCAACCTTCTCCGTCTGTCACACCACTGGCCAATCACATGTGAGAACAAAGGATCATAGGAGGGGAGACTGTAATTAGCAAATGTTAAACGTGAGCTACGTTCAGTCTCGCGAGAGTGAATGTTACTCACGTGCACGTTCATAATTTGTGAACTCATTGGTTCAGTTCAGCATTCATAAAAAATAGGAACGCGTTCGTGCACAACACTGGATATAATAATCAGTATGAGTCAGCTACCACTGTTTCTTCAAAAACGCTTAGCATATGATTATTATATGCTAATTATACCAACTATCATGCAATATATAACTAGCTTCATCACAGAAACTGTACGTGCTAGAGAAAAACTAAACACAGATTTGAAATCAGCATGAAAAACACTACAAAACATACATAAAATTAAAATACCGTATCCCTCCAAGTGCGCTACATAGGGTACATGGAGCTGTTTGGAATCAACCCCATGCTTTAAAGACACTGTGCAATTTACTCAGGCATAAATTGTCCTGATACCACTACCATGTGCACACATATCCAATATTCCAGCTTACTGCATGCACATTCTGAGCTGCCGTGCTTTCCAGATGAGCCCTGATGGAACGAGGACAACAGCAAAAATAATGTCAAATTGGTCAGTTTATTTATATTTATTTATATAAAATATTATAAACACAAATTGTATTTTACATAAAGACAATGAAACAGACAAAAAAAAAATGGATAGCACACAAAATACCCCAGACATGCTCCTAAAACTTCAGAAACATCCCTAAAACACCACTTTTACTACTACAAAGTTTTCAGAAATCGCTCAAAGTCATCAAGCGAGGATGATGCCACTTCAGAGCAGAAGATCTCATCAGGAAGAACTGCCAGGCGCTCCAGTGATACATAGCTGGGATGAACTGGATCATAGTGAGCTCGGCCTAAGTACTCAAGAAACAAGTGCCGCTCCTTTAGACGAAGAAACTTCGCATTCAGGACCTGATGAAAGTCATGGATAGGGAGATTTAAAGTACTGCATGATGGATAATAAAGATTTAAAAGTCACATCGCAGAGGGACTTCAAATAATTTATATTAATGGAACAAAATCATAAATAAAAAAACCAAACAAAAACACACACACACAATGTAAATTACACTACCACTAACTTTAGCTAATTTCTCTTTTCTATAGGTTAGATCGGCAGGGAGGTGATTCAGGAGTAACTTACCTGTGGGAACTTGACAATCATTGCTTGCGGAACGCCCATAGTATTGTGGATGAAGTCAAACACTTGGGTCAATTTCCTCTTATTAGCTGTCAAGACTTTTGGAACTTTTGTGACAATGTGCTGGATTTCATTTCTCTTAAAGCCAAACTCTAGTTCACACACCTGAATGAAAAAGGCAAATGCAATGTTTGCTTTATACAACAATCTCAGGACAAAAAAAGAAATTTAAAAATATGAATATGTACAGAGAACGGCTCAAAAAATTGTACCTAAAAGCAACTGCTTTTTATAAGCAATGCACTATACCTTTAGGTTTTCCTTTACCGGCTCTAAACTGCCACACAGTAATCTAGGCAGACGAGTCACAACATCTCGTGTCTGAAAGCAAATTAGAAGCAGTTTCAAACTAGTTAGACAAGAAAAAACACAAACATTTCAAGCATAAAAGATTGCTCCCTATGGTTACAACCACAATCAGAATTTGATGAGGTTCAGTCCTGAACCACGGTTTGGTTTGCATACCAAATTTCAAAAATTGTAAATAATTTTAATGATCAGATTTTTTTATTTTAACTTAAATGCTACAGTTAATCAAGTGTCCAAGTGTCCAAGTGTCTTTAATTTACTGTTACATTACCTTCATTTCTTGCATGTACGCTTATGATTCTTTCTGTACTTCCCAGCTCTGATGTGGATACATATTCCCTTTTCACTGTGCAGTACACTCTAAATATATCATCATTAATCCTCACCTTATGAGCACTGAGACCCAACTGCGCTTGAAAGAATCCCAGGCGGTTGTCCAACCTCTTAACGCTGAAGTTGAGCAGGTATGGAGCTTTGCTCACCATGGCAGCAACCGACTCCAAACTGAACTGCTTTGACTTCAGATATGCGACCCTTTAACATAAAAATAAAAGAGTAATTCCAACATTTTCATTATAACTGAAATTGTACTTTAAATTGAAATCTACTGCTTTTTAAAGTCGGGCTATTGCAAATCAGCCAAGCAATGTTACCGCCCCTGAGGATGAGGAGCTGTGCTGTAAAATATTAGATGCAAGTACATAACTAGTTCTCTCTCTCTCTTGCCTAATGTTTAAAAAGGGAGCCATTAGGAAAAACTGTCAAAGCAAAATACATGTCACCTGAAAAAAATGAAGTGATGCAGAAAACATGTTTTTTTGCCTTTTCATTTTTTAGACCAGAAATTACAACCACTGCTAGCCTGTCTAAGAAACTTTCAGCATTCTATTATCACACTAGATTTCTGTATACTGATAATTGTAGCCATTGCATTCATCTACCCTTTTCTGTTTGTATTCGGGTAAGTTTCTATCTCTGTGTGTTTCTGTGTGGGGAAAGATTAAAGAGGATAGGCATTTTGTAAAAGAATACATCAGCATTTACTGTAATTGTGTTTAGTTGTCATGTCTGGGTTGTTCTGAAGTTATAAAGCTGCTCTTTCCCTATTGCCAAACCTCTTAACCCCCCAAACCAACCGACATGTTCCATGTTTTAGCATGAATTACACTGGGGATTATCCGAAACTAGTGCAGTGTCATTACTTAAAGTCACTGCTAGCATGAATGAAATCCATAAAAACTACTCAGACCAACCAATGCACAAAGCTGCTGTGGACAACCTTTATACCAACAGTACAAAACAAATAACATGTAACGGAAGAAATCTACTACTAGTAAAAAATAAGATATATAGTACTGTGAAAAGGTATCTTTAAAACCGGTTTAGCTGATAAGCATACATTTTTAAAATCTAATATTGTAATTACTTAAAACATGGAATATACAAAAAATAATACAGTAGTGATTTTATGCACATTTTTGCATTTGCTTTCACAGAAATCCTCTCATGGAAGCCCAGTATCACATTGTAATTCTCATCAAATACTTCAAATACCTGGTTCAGCTCAGTCAATACTGCATTGGATTAAATCAGAAGCTGGTGAAGTTTCACAAATTCATGCAAAGGCCGGAGGCATCACAGTGAAATTTGGAACTGAACCTGTGTTCTTCTAACTATACTTTTTAGTGTTTTCTAATGTTAACGTAAAAGTCCCTTACTGCTCAAATAAATGGCTTAAAACAGTTTGCACAGGAACCTAAGACTTTTGCACAGTACCGTATATCACAACAGAGTTATGAATCAGTATTACAACTGGCCCACTAGTCTAATACATACTAGAGATCTCCACTCACCTGGCCTGCATATTTTCCAAGCTCTCTGTGAGTATGAAGGGGTTTTTGGTGAGCAGTGGGCCTAGCCGTGAGTCTTCAACTCCCAGGTCTTTTAGAAAAAACAGTCTTGGTGCCACATCTGCTTGGAAGTCCAGTCTCACCAGCATGGAGCCTACGTTTGGCCGCTGCTCTAGTTTTGACAGATCAACCCCTAGAAAGAGATTGAGGTCAAGGTCACAGATGGAGCAAAACAACAATTTAGTATTACGGCCAAAACAGAGAGCAGCTTTTATCCTTAGGCCATAAAACCAGGACACAACTTTTAACTGTTCATTATAATAAACTGAACTCTCTCACCATCATTTAAGTCTATGCATCAACCAGCAGTTCAGCACACTGCACCTCACAGCACATAGATATTCTATTGTATTACATTTTTGCACACTTGTTTCTTGTAATTTCTTATGTGAAATATACTTTTCCTGTATGTTTATTCCCTTAGTGTAGCCTCTTTAAATTTCTCTTTAATTATTTAACAACATTATTGCACAGTCTCATAGTCTGACTCAGGCATATTTTACTATTTTACTCTAGTAGTAGTAAAATAGTAAAATATGTACAGGACAAATAAAGGATCTTGAATGAACATAGGTAGCAAAAAGGTATACCTATCTGAACCAAGTTTCTTAAAGTTTCTGATTTTTCCACGTAATCCCTCAGGGTGAACGTGGCAGGCGGGAGGTTAGAAGGTACAGTGATCTGTACGGCATCCTCCTCACTGATCTCCTCAAAAGGAGACACACACGGCACTGCATCCATATCTGTACAAGATAGCACTTTATGATGGTACGTATGTGTTGACATGAACAAGAAAGAATGTAATGTAAAATCCTGGAAAGACAAAAACACACTATATGGACAAAAGTACTGAGATGTCTGACCTTTAATGACATTCCATTTAAATACATAGACTTTAATATGGAGTTAGTTCCCCCTTCGCAGCTATAACAGTTTCCCTTCTTATTGGAAGGCTTTTTCCAAAGTTTGGGGTGTTTCTGTGGGAATGTCTTGGTATGCTGAAGGATTAAGACTGCCCTTCACTGGAAGTAGGGGATCTAGCCCAAACCCTGAAGAACAAAGGTGTCCCAATACTTTTGTCCATATAGCGTACATACCTAAGAAAGTGTGCGCTGCAGGTTTGCTGGATGCTTGGTGCAGGTCCAACTCCTTTGTATCGTCCCCATCATATTTCTGCATGAGATCACTGCTTCTTGTTTGACTGAGTGATGAGACGTTCTGCCCCTCGGTGAGGTACCGAGCCCCCAGAGACTCCCACCCGTGCCTGCGGCTGGTACGGAGGATCAGAGAGGCCGAGCTGCGGCTGGACGTTGTGGAGAAGAACAGAGCAGAAACAGCTCTGACATCCTGAGGGATAAGTGAAGTCTGAGCTTTCCCCCACGGCAGTGCTGAACGCAGCACACATACCCAGCTTCGACACACAGCCATGTTCACATAAACCAGCTGACAGGACACACACGAGTGATTTCACATGAACTGTCAGTCTAACTGCTAAACTCTGACAGTATAAAATAGAATACGACTTATAAGCAGCGATACACATCACCTATCAGTTTCTGCTGAGGGTCACTCAACCACAACACACCTGCCACACACGCCATGCTTACTGTTACTTTTTTTTACTCTCATTCTTGGGCAAAATAGACCGGCATGTGATCCATGATGCCCTCTACTGCACTGGAGCGGCTGTTCACTATATTACAGTTGTTTGGAGAAGAACGTTTTCTATTACAGCATTAGTGTGCCCATTATGTATTTTTTTTTAATTTAGTTTATTTTTCATGCCACTAATTTATTTGTATTTATTTATTTAAAATGGTTTGATCAATTTTGTCCTTTGTAATCGATTGAGTAAAAAAGCTCTCATCAAGCTGATATAACCAGTTATTTGCTGGATATGAATTGGCTGGTTGAATACTGTTTTAAATGACCACTTAGACTGATTTAAATGGCAACTTGACTGATTAAATTCTGCCTTCTGAATGAATACTGCAATCTGTGCACCAACGACCAGTTCAAATTGTTGTGATTGGATACTTGAAACATTCCTTACAGGAATCCTGTGTTCTGAGAGGATATTTGAATATTGCCTGGATCACAATCGCTACCATGATGAAAGCTGTTTTTATTGGTGACTCATGAAAATATGAAATTAACTTTACAAATCAAATTTTTTGCTCTTATGTCTAAGGATATGCTTGTCTAAGTTTTAGACATTAACAAAGCAATCTGGTGATCACTGAAGTTATAAAGCCCTTTTACTGCCTGAAAAATAAAGTGATTAAATATATTCTGAATATATCTGACTAAAAACAAATTAGTAAAAATTGCAGCTAACACTGTTATTGCACAATCATTGACTCTTTTCTCACGTTTTATTACAAAAATTAGATAACACATGTATCAGTTCAGGGCTACAGGCATATCGATAACAAAAAGTGTAATGGTAATACTTAGTATTTTCAACAGTTTTCATATAAACAAACAAAACAGAAGCTTACAAGGCAAGTCTGAATAAAAGATGTACTGTAACAGGACATGATTACATATATCACATAAGGTAGAATATAAAAACAAATGGTTGTCGTTTCTGTAACAACATTTGGGCTTTTCATACATAAGGCTAGCAACAGATGATAAAACCAACAATTTTTTTCCAGAGCGCTCGCACAATGGAAAAGGGAAAAACATGTTTAAAACAAATGGCACAATGTCAATATAGCATTTAATTTAATGCATATCACAGTAATTAACAATCAGTCTCATCTCAGCTTTGTCTTGATGACAAATTCGAAGCTGCCCGTAGGTGCATGTTCATAACATTCAGGCTCTGAGAGCTTTGGGCAACTACTATTTCCATGTAAACTTTGTCAGAAAAATGTGCTCCATACCTAAGGACATGGACAGCTTTAACCCAGATAAACCCTACTAATTACTTTTTCAAGTATTTTCTGACTGAACTTTTTTTTTCAGTATTAACCCCGATATTATTATTATTATTATCATCATTATTATTATTATTATTATGGAGTACTTGTTCATGTTAGCTTATGAAGGAGAACCATCAGTCTAATGAAAATGCACACAAACCTATTATATATCAGGCAACATATTCTATATGAAGCATGCAAAATGAGCGGACCTAGTTCATTCTCAGATGTAAATTAGAAGTGTTAGATGAAAAAAAAAAAAGATCATTAGTGGAGACGTTTTTAGAAATGAAATGAGACCTCTTTAAAATGACAAAGCATTTTTCAAATGAGTGCTGAAAGCCACAAACTATTGTTGCTCTGTAGTGTCAATTATTATGTAATGTGATTGCAACATGATTCTATATAAAATAAGATATCCAAAACCTGCTCCAACATAAAAATCCATCTTCTGCTTGAGAGACGGACATTACATATAGGTTGCTTAAAGACACATGGACATAAACGTAACAGCATATACAAACAAAAACAGTAAAAGAATAAAACCTGCCAGTGTAATGTCACTTGACCGTATGGAGTGGTAGTCTATATGATGTGAAATCTGGGGCCAGGAGTGGCGATGATGTCACTGTAGGGCTCATCCTGGGTCAGTTCCACTGCCTGCTGCTTCTTCAGGACCAGAAAGCTGTAGAACTTGGCTGCTGCCTGCTTCTTGTTGTTGTTCTTGCAAAGGTCTAGCAGGCTGATCGATTCTGCTCCAGTCTTGGCAAGTACCCTCTGTACAAAGAGTTTATGAAGAGAAAGGCGGACCCATGAACGGAATGTACTGATACCTAGGGCTTAAGTCAATTAAGTTATCAAAGGGAACCTATGAAAATGAAAGGAAATTAAAACCATAACTTAAAAAGTGTCAGGTTTGTGAGACTTGGGGAAAAAATAACAAAGGAAAGTTTTGACAGGAACAAACAAATCTCATTTTTTAAATATCTGTGGTGTGTCTAGGTATTTATTTGACTGAAAGCCTACAAATGATAAAAAAAACAAACAAACAAAGAAACCCCAAAAATACATAGACTGTTTAATTAAATATATCTGTAGTTAGAAGTTTTGATTGATGTTTCTAAAGTCTTCCAGGTCAAAACCCTCATTCAAGACTTTCATTCTAGTCAAGATCCTTATTCATGAAATACTGAGAGCTGAAGTACATCTCTGAATCAAAAATCAAGAAACACAATTTGGCTGTTTCTTCGTATGACATGTTTCTTCTTACGTATCCTGGCAAGTGAAATTTTCTTATATCTAATCGATGTATCTAAAAATAATTTAATGACGAAGTTGACTGAAATCTTTTTCTTTAGGTGATTCAGAAAAGAGACAGACTCCAGCCTTACCTGCAGGCCATGTAGCATCTGCTGGGTCCTCTTATTCCATCTCCTCTCCTCCTGGTCCTGGTCACCACCCTGGCCCTCCTCCTCCTGCAAAGCACAAATGCATCAAGCTTTAATCTGATCTACCTTCCACTTGGACAAAGCATTGTTTTATATTGAGATAGGTTTGCTGCAGGACAAAATATCAGACAAACTAATAACAAACATGCCCTATAACTATGTGTAAAGGGCCTTTACTTTTATTTTGAGACTGGAGAAGTTTTAATGAACTAAAATTCTCATACAGAAACTTTTCTTACCTCTTCTTCTTCATCATCATCTTTCTTCTCCTTGCTCTTCTCTCCAAGAAGGTCAAGCTCAGGAATGAGCTGGGAGATGTGAGTAGGCTCTTCTGGAGGGAGCTCTACTGGTGGCATATTGATCCGTGTTGCCGTTGACACGATAGAGGAGCGGTCATCATCCAGCATCTACACACAAACACACACACACACATAAAACCTTCAAAGGCTCCAAAGAACAGTAATGACATCTGAAGAAATAATAAATATTAGGGCTGTAATGGTACATGTATTCATACCAAACCATCACGGTACATGGGTCACGGTTCGGTACATGATGCCGTACGGAGAATACACTGTACGAAGGAGCATCACAGAAGGACCAAAAAATGTTAGTAAATCATGGGTTGTAGTGCGGTGCAATAGTGCCACCTACTGGCGAAACACTTTTGCTGTCTTACACATACATGAAAATATAAGCAAGAGTGTGTGTTTACTGGTTAATACACTGCTGTTTATTTAAAATAAACGAAAACAAACCAAGCCTCATTCTTAAGAACTTTTTGTTACTTAACTTTGCTGTATCGTGAACCGTACCGAACCATGATGTCAGAACTATACTGTGAACCGAACCGTGACCTTTCTGTACACCCCTAATAAATAGTGACACTAGAAAGATAATACATTGCAAACTATGGGTTCCTGCACAACTGACAACATAAGACATCTTGACACTGTTGGATCATTAGACACAGTCTTTCCTTCAGAATAGGTGTTGGACTCACAGGTAAGATAGACTCTGTGTCCGGTGCCTTGCGTTTCTGGCCTCGGTGGCCAGAAGGGGGAGGCATGACTGACTCATCCAAGTTTGTACGACTCGTCTCCATGGCAGAGGCCTGTAACACACTTGGCTCCTCTAGGATAGTCTGGTCTAAAATGACACAGGCACACACAAACACCAGCACAAGAAGTTTATATAATAGGTATAGAGGTACACAAATATTTGACTTGGCAATTCCTAGGTAACTTATTGTTACCTATTTTTTTATGATGTTATTTTTAGTGATAAATGATGCCACAATGTGCTCTTCTAAGCATATCATGGATATGATCAGTGCACTGACCAACTGCATGTTTCATATTTTCACATAGTTCATTTTGGTTTAGGAATCTGATTATTTTTTAACAGTGCATATATAACTGTTTTCTTCAGCTGTCTTGCAGATGTATAGCCTCTTTTAAGAAATGACCATTTGGATGCATCCTACCATCTAGCATCTTTCCTGCATAGCTGTGTGAGAGCGTGGCACGATAAATTAGAAGGTATGTATAATTTCAGCAGTTTCACCAGCTGTCTGAATTCTCACTACCATACTGCACTAACCAATCCTGGAGTGTTAAGACAAGCACATATTTTCTCAGAGACACATGGAGCCAGCCATTTTCTTTTCATATGGCTGATCACACAACTTAGTGGGGTCGCTTTCCCGCCTCAATTGCAGGATTTATCTTGCGAGGGAAGTGAAAACAAGCCTAACACCATTACCTTAATATAATTTATTTTCTCTTTTAGAGATGAACACTAAAATAGAAGGAATTAAAGCATGATGTACACATTCCATAAGTATCACATCACAATAAGCCCAGAAATGAGTCACAAATATACTGGTGGTTAACACCATGAATACACAGGTGGCTAGAAGCTTACTGAAAGAAAAATCTGCTTATTTCTCACCAATAATGTCTCTCTGCTGTGCCAGGGTCTCCTCTCTGGGAACTTCAGGGTTCTCTAGGTCTTTAAGGAACTCATCCAGGCTGTCTGCCTCTCCACCCTTCCTCCTCTTTCTCAGCTCTTCTGGCACAAGAGGGGTCAGGCACCGTGTGAACATCTGCAGAGGTAAAGCACACATTTCACATTTGACCAACAGCTCATTCAATATACATCCACACTTATTTGCTACAGAAATAATTAATGACACTATTGCTGAACACGAGAGGAAACTTGTTAAAATCTTGTGAAAGGAGAATGTAAAAGTAAGTGAGGTACTTGGTGTTAGCGTTAATGGTCACTGCACAGCCTAATATGACAGCTTTGGGGTTTGGTCCATCCTCATAGTAAGAAATACTTGTGCTGAGACATTATGCAGTTCAATGAGAAGCAAAGTAATGGAAGATTTTTAAAAAGGCTCTTGACAACTCCTGCGAGAGAAATGATGCTCCCTGTCACTTATATTATTCTAATCTTTGAGTTAGCCCTTCAGTAGCTCTAATTTGTTTCTAACCTTGAGCAGCCTGCTATTCCATAGAGGCTGAGCGGGCAGGGAGAAGAGCTTCTCTACTCCTCCTGTCTCCTTCCACATCATTAGCTTCTTAGTAGGGGGAGCCAGGTCCAGAGTGGTAACAATGTCCGAGTAGTCACTAAGCTGAGCCCGGATAGTCTTACTGTCCAGTTCCTTCACACTGTCCACAATCAGCTTCCTCTTCCTCTTAGCTTTGGTTTCCTTCACTGAGACATGTAACAATGGGAAAAAGATTGCAAGATGCAGCTTGTACAAACAAATAATGTACAAATGTTTATTTTATGACTCCAACCACAGTAAGAAATAAAATACAACAAACATGAATAACCATGCTTCATGACTCATATGGTGCTATATACATCATATTTATAGGTAGACCCTATACCCTAGCTTGCTGAGTATTTCTATTTTTTATGAGACACCCAACAAGCTAACCTGTTATGTCAATTGGCTCTAGGGCAAAAGCTTCCTCCTCGTTGTGCACTAGGGTTGTCTGCTCTGTCTGGTCAGTCATGGTGGGGACCTGCTCCACAGGGCCAGAGTCTGGGCTGTCTGGACCTCCCGCTGCTACACACAATACATCCATTCATTAGATTCGTCACTGTTCATGTAACAGCAGACAACAACCACAACTACATTTTAGATTTCTTACGGGACAAGTTGTCAAAGTCATCATCGTCATCTCCACCATGATCCTGGGGCATCATGACACTCTCAGTAATGGCAGGAGGGTCATCAAATATACCACCCCCATCCTCATTACTAAGGAGCTTGTCCACTGTAAGCACAAAAAAACAGGCTGTAACTTGCGTACTGGGTAAGTAGGTCCTCTGATCACTAAGCAGTTATTACTAAGTAGTTTCATGTGTAACAATAATCTTTGACAAATGATCTACTTACCCAGCATGCCACCCTCAGAGCTCTCCATGGGGTTGTCTCCAAAATCATCTTTGTATTGGTCATACTCCAGGTGGTTGGACTTATCCGTCATCTGCCCACTACCAGATTCTGGCTCAAGCAGCAGGTTGGAAGCAGAAGCTCCGTGGATAATGTCCACCTCAAATGCACTTTCCTCTCGCATCATTTCCCGGTCGTCCATTCCAAAATCAGCTGTGTGGAATAGAATTTAAACTGGTTAAAATCAGGGAGATACATAATCATTCCATTCCAATTTTATTTATAAAGCACATTTAAAAACAACAGAGTTGACCCAAAGTGCTGTACAGTCCCCTAAACAAAAACATACCAATTTAAGCATAAACATATCCATAGGTATACATGCATATAAATATACATCCATACATACAAACATGAAAAACAAGAGACTTCAGCAACTCGCATTGACGTAAAAGCTATCGAAAACAAACGTGTTTTTAAACTACATTTTAAAATGGGGAGATAAGAAGCCTGCCTCTAAAGGTAACTTGTTCCAGAGCTTAGGAGCCACGGTTGCAAATGCCCGATCCCCTATGAGCCGCAGCCTAGTTTTTGGGACAACCAAGGTAATCAGAGGAATGAAGGCTCAAGTGTTTGTTTTAAATCTCTTAGGCTCCAGTTTTAATAGAAAATTTAGAACAGAAATAGTACATTGCAATGTAAGTGTTTACTCTTGCCCCCTGACTGTTAACTCTGGTAATCAGCCTTTTTTAACAGCTAGAGCTTCAAACAACCTCAAAGCTTTTTTATAACAATGTCCATGGCACATGTCAACTAATGTTGAAAGTGAGACAGATAAATAAACGAGAGAGTTCCTTACCAAAATCATTTTCTTGCAGCAAATTCAAGTTGCCCACCTCCTCTCGCATGGTGATTTCCTCTACACGAGATTGATTCAGGGTGAACTGCTGGGCTACGTCAATATCACTGTAATACACACAGAGCAATTTTAACAATTACATATGACAAATGTTCTTCTTTCTATGCACATATTTCAATCCATGTTAAAAATGATTATAACATATATATAGCAGGGAACTAATAACATTCTACACAATAAAATATTTTGCCAGGATTGTATATACAGGTACAGTTGACCTCAGTGTTGCTAGTGGTAAGGTGAAGTACTTACTCCAGGTCAGGGAGAGGCTGATCAAAATCATGGAACTCCTCAGGTAAAGTGATAGCATTGTAGGCAGCCTCTCGGTTCTCCTCAGGCAGATCCACCACACCTGTGTCAGATGGAGAGTACCAGGTTTGTGTAGGACACTTTAGGGTTAACTTTGTGTAGGGTACTTTAGGATTTCTTCTGAAATAAACCCATACCTGGACGAAATGCCATTTTGATCTTAATAAAAGCCTCATTGCAGTCAGCAAGCAGGTACTTGGCTTTTCTGTGGTAAATCCGCACAACTCCCAGCAGTAAGTGACCAGATGTGCGCAGAGCCATTTTTACCTAAACAAAAAACAAAAACAAACCACAAATACATGTTTCTGAATGCCATTCAACTTCCCAAAAGTTCTGCACACACTGAAAACAAAGTGATTTGTCTGTTCCCACATCTAATAACAAAATCTGACATACTGTGTTTAACAGCTTTAGTGACTATTGCAACCTCACCTTTGGAGAGATGATGCTTTCTACGCTACTCTCCAGGTTGCACTCAAACACATGTGCTTTGGTCAGCTTTTTATCCCAGTGGGCCGCCAGCCAGATTTTGGCCAGCGGCCCACGTTTGCTGAGCACAAAGTGGGCGTAGAACATCGTCCCAGCACCTTCTCACAAGTGAGGTGGCGGGGGACGCCAAACCTGAAGACGGCAAACAGACAGATGTGAGATGTGAGAAGCCTAAAATCATTAGCAAATTTAAACCCAGATAACAGGCAGATAACAAGTGTTTGTGTGTATTAATCCAATGCTGAGATAAGGTAAAGTCATTCATACTTTTATGCGAATGAAAAGGCTTTGTGCTTATATGGTATCTTAATCAAATTATTCAATAACAAGTTCAATGTGTGAATGAAAGAAAGATGGGTCATCAAAACCTGACATCAAAAACCAAACTTTGGTTACAATACAACCAACAATTAACCAAAAGTGTGTATTCATGCACTGCAAACCCAAGAAAAAAGATTGCCCAGAAAAGTGCTTGTCTGTGGTTCAACAGTAATGACTGCTGATTAGGTGCACATGCAAGAGGCATAAAGAAAAACTCACTCAAGACATTAAAAGCCACAGGTGATCTCAACTAAAACAAGGAGCAAATAAATCTACTGCTCTTAATATCAGCATCTACTTTGCTTCAACATCACAAACATTTAAGCTATTGTTTTTCTCAGCTTACAAGGTATCATTCCCTTGACTAGACAAGTTGATCAGAACAGAACAAGCAGGCCTAGAAGACTTGTAAAAGAGATTTAGCACTTAATGCTATTCTCTGGTTTTCACACTGTCCTGAAACTTAATGTGTCCTCTTCTAGTTAGTCGCTTTGGATTTAAAGTGTCTGCCAAATGACTGTAATAATAATAATAAAAGACCATAACCAACCAGCGTCAGGTCATGTTTATGGGTCACATAACTGATCACTTGCAAAATATCGGCAAGAACGTACTAAATTTCACTAAATTATTTAATGTAGATATATTTTTCTTATAATAAACTTACACAAGTGCTACAGTGAATAATCAAAACAGTAAAGACTGGAACACTGTGTGGCTCCTGACAGACTACACGCTCTATGTGTGGGAGTGACTGACGATCTGTCAAGCACAGCAATATTAAGGCCTGGGATACTGATTGCACCTCACTTCATGCAAACAGTGTTATTAACAGCCTTCTGCACAACGTCAACAAAGACTTTTTTGTTGGGCTTCAGCCTAACAGGTAAATAAAACACCCAAAAAAGAAAATGCATTAGACACCACGGTGCAGTCGTTAGTGTCGGTGCACGCCTCTAACGGTAGTAAACAGATTTCCAGCGGTTTGCTTCATTAGGATTCAGAATGGCCTCTTTCAATATTTCTTTTTTGGGAGAGATGTTGTGGCTGCAGATATTGCATCTGAAAATCGAGCACTTGATGTATTACTCCTGCTTATGACAGGGTTAGTTTTGGAAGCTAACAAGTTAGCCAACCGCTACGTAGCCTAGCTACCGAAGACCAGAATAACGGAAAGGTGTAAAAGAGTGCAGCAATAGAGGATAAATGCACACATTCAAGCCAAACGACTGGGTTTTGCTCGGCATTACTTACACAAAACGCTCCTATCGTAGCTTTTCTTGTTTGTCAACCGTACGCAACAGTCAAAGAATCTCCCTATCTCCCTCTTTCTCTCCCTCTCTCGCTTTCTCCTCCTCCTACGATACAGCCTGGGTAAAACAAACAAAATGGCGCCGGGCTCTCCCTCTGTGCCCGCTCAGAGCTTCATTAAAACCGGCCGGACGCTTAAAGACACACAGGCTGGAGCTGCTCAGTTACTTTTCATTACATTACCGTATATTACCTTATATTACATTACATTATATTATATTACATTAAACTACATTACATTATATTCAGTTATATTATATATTATTACATTACATTACGTTCATTTGGCAGATTCTTTTATCCAAAGCGACTAACAATATGAGGAAACATTAAAGCTTCAATACAGTGTGAGAACCATAAGAGAGTACTAAGTGCTAAATCTTAATGTAAGAGTAACGTTAGTGCAATACGATTAGGAGTGGAGATGCTCTCTGTACAGTCTTCAGGTTTTGAAGATTGAGGGTAAAGGGTAACGTTAACCCATTTACCTAACTTACTTACCATTTATATAATGTATAAATGACAAGTAATTCACTTTCACAATAAGTGAGCAAGTGAAAGGTCATTGTCTGCCTAGGGGTGGCTGCAAGTAAAAAACAGGCCTTCAAAAATAATCATACACCTATTTTTAAAAAGTATAGGCTATAAAAGCATTACAATGAAAATGAATGAATTTCAAAACATCTGTTGATTTTTGTATGAAAAATCCCTTGACAAAATAACTTTCAGCATGATAACAGCAATGGCTAACATACTGGGCTCTTTCTTCATAAAATATTTAATACCATTTATATATGCCTTACAAATGACAAGTAATTCACTTTAATGAAAAGTGAGCAAGCGAAGGGTTATTGTCTGCTTAGGGTTGCAGAATGTGATGCTGCAAGTTAAAAACTGGCTTTAAATCAAAAACAGGCCTCCAAAATAATCATACACCTATTTTAATGAGTATATAAAAGCATTACAGTGAAAATTAATGAATTTTAAAACATTAGGCCATTTCTGTATTAAACAAAAACCCTGACAAAATAACTTTCAGAGTATAAAATATTTTGTACTACATTGTATATTAAGCTGTGATGTATCAGTAGAGGTGCTGACAGGGTCCCTTAAAGACACATATCACATGTGAATAAGACATTCTTCATGCAATGGTGAAAACCTGGGAGATTTTATGCCATTAATTAATGACTTGTTCACTTGAGAAAAAAAAGTTTGGCTCTAAAAAGCATTCAGTTACATGTGAACATTATACCTGTTATATTTACTTGGGAATAGGATTTTAAGGTAAAGAATTTGTGAATTGTATTTTTTCCTGCTTGAAATATCCTTTTGGCCCAAAAGTAGGAAAAAAACAAACAGTCAAACAAAAAACAAATAAACATTTTAAACCTTTTTGAGGGCAGTTTGAACAGGGCTAGAGTATTTGGAGGACTGGATTATGTCTTATGTGGGACTGATCCCCCCATTACAGCAGGACTCACTCTTCAGTCTCTTGGTGCTAATTGTGTTCTTCTAAGACACTGAACTGAATCTGCTTAAATTGTGGGCCTCAGGCCAGACCTGGCTTGCGAACACTTTTCTGGTGGCCTGGCACACATCCATCCACTTTGACAGTAATGTGAGTTTTAAACCCCAAGTACCATCATACTGGATGTTTAGACACAGACAGGTTATTACCCATAGATTTCTTGCAATTTTATGTCCCTTGGCCGACAGTCTCAATTACAGTTTGGCTCGCCTGCACTAAACACTTTAACTAATTCGGATATCAGAAGCACTTATCAAGTCTCAACTTGTATTACTCCAATGCGGAATGCAATAAAGAGGAAAAAACACAAGGTGTCCATCCCTGAACTTGCATATATTAAAAGTGTAAATTGTTCATTTGTCATACATGAACACACTATAACACAGAACGCAGTGTGAAATCTGTCCTCTGCGTTTAACCCATTCAAGCAGCGGGCAGCCAAAAACGCAGTGCCCAGGGGGCAGTGTGTGGGGACGGTACCTTGCTCAACCATACCTCAGTGGTGCCATTGGCAGTCCTGGGACTCAAACCTATGACCCTTTGATCACAGGGGCTACTCCCTAACCACCAGGCTACCAGCTGCCTCATACTATAGTGCGTACTATGTGCCCCATAGCATTCACCACACTAAATAGACAATAACAGCAATAAAAATCATAACAAAACAACACATTAATCATTATTTAATCTATTGTTTTTAGGTAACTTAGTCAAATCTTTTTGTCTGTGATGTAAGATGGAAAAGGAGACAATAGCAGCACATATATTTTTTTCGTGATCTCTGATGCATTCCTATTAGAATGGTACATCCTGGAGCAGCCACACATGAGGCTTAGGTCACTACGCCTGATATCAAGTGTCAGGTAGAGGAATATAAAGCTCTCCAGCATTGGACATGTGGGACAAAACTGCTTTTTCAGACTCTGTCCATTACTTTTGGGATGAGTTGGTGTGGGATCCACTTTGTGTTCCAGAACTTATGAACTAAAATCAGCCATCAGCACAACAGAATCTTAAGATTATTTGGCACTGACTAATAAAGATGAGAAAGTTCTACATAGTGCTGAGACATCGTTTTGACTCATTGTGTCATATATAGTATGACCACCAGGTGTCACCCTGACTCTATCAATCCAATATAAAATCCAGTCCCTCCTTCCCTTAGTGGCACTGTCATCCACTACATGGTCAGTTAGAAACATAAGATCATCACACTAGAGATATCTGGTGGTCTCTGAGGACTGGGTGTGGTCTATTTAAAATTGGTTTTACATGGTGAAAGTATGAGAAAGTTTGGAGTCCAAAGCTTACACTATGCATTTCGTTCTGGGTGTTTATAGATGTGAAATTTGCAAAACACCTTAGAATTTAAAATGATGAGAGGATGTTTAGTGTCCAGTGGCAGTAATCAAATAGTCATACAGATGGATGGCTTTCTTTAATAATGTGATTATGCATTCCAGTATGCAAAATTTCAGTATGAGTAGCAATTACACCTTTGTAAAAATCATCATTTGTCTAGTCCCTTGTTTTTTCTTAGGGCTGCAGCAGTTTCCAGAGAATGGACTGAAACAGGGACTTCGTAGTTTCTGTTATGCTTTCAGAAAACAACTGTGGTAAGTTACTAGACACACTTTCTTGCATGCTGCTATACATTTTGAGAACACGTTGAGAAAGGTATAGTGTAGATGATCAGAATCGAAACGGGAGCATTGCTAGCAGATTTTAATAAGACAGTCTGAATGATGTAGACAGGTGCAATTTGTCACAAATTAACATCAGGAGGTAAACTTTAAACAGATTTTCATTACAGACATGAGAAGGCATTGCATGATTAAATGTAATAATTTAAAATAAAACATGGTCGTGCATGAATGTGTGTGTGCGTGTGTGTGTATGTAAAAGCTCGCGCTTCTGGAGGTTTGCTAGCCTAATGCCAGCTGAATGGTTCTGACACATCCCTCTTATCTCATGCAGCGGTTTGATCCATAGGAGTCATGCGTGCTGCCCTTACACTGTCCTTTTGCTCCTAACTACGCTGCCACCTCCCATTCAAGTGTTTTGCATAAATCACGGGTGCTTTGGGTAATGAATGGGAACAGCCATTTCAACCACATTGCCTTTTGTGTGAGGGGCTTTGGAGTTGGAGCGTATGAATTTCCATTACCCCTCCCTGACAACTGAACTGCTTACTTTTAATTGGAAATGATTATAACTCTCTCGTGAGCTTTACTGCAGAAGGCTTTTGGCGCGCGTTCATTCTCATATGGCGCCCACAATGTCATCCCAGAATGAGACATCCATCAAATCTCAAGGCAGGAGACACTTTCTCTCCAGCAAGCGGAAAGGAAAGTGACCTTGAGCGACAAGGGAAAGGGGAAACTTCCCTCTCTCCACATCTATTCCCCTCGTTCTCTCCTTTCTTGCGCCTAGTCTTCTGTTCGGCGTTTCCTGCCACACATACTCTAAGATCATCCGCTTGCCTTTGTGGGCTGCCTCCTCTATCAGGGGCTTTTTTTTTTTTTTACCTCTTACAGGTATGTCTTCTTTCACATCTCGTCCTCACGGCTGAAGTTCAGTCGAGCTGCTCGAGCAAGCTTCAGTGGGGAACTCATCAGCTCTCTGGTGCAGGCAGATGCAGTCAGGGGTAGGGTAACATGTTGGAGACATCTGCACCCGCTCTTCTGTGTAGCCATGGGTGCATTTGCAATCTGTATTTGCAGTGAGTGGGAAATGAAGGCAGCAGTATGGAATGTGTCGGTACGGGTACAACTATCACACGGGATGCTAAATATGGCAAAGCAAGAGTCTTCCCTTTCCTGCTAGCTAAAGAAGAATTGAGGCGAAGGTTAATTTGTTACTTCTCTCACGAATCTCAGTTTGGTATTCCATTTCAGAAAGTCCTGCAAAGCCTGTGTTTAACGCAGGCATCATTGCACAAGGGCCTCCGAAAACTTTTTTTTGTCAGCCCAAACTAGAGAAATCTAGCCTTTAAGTGAAGAAAACCTACTCAAATAACAATCAGAGTCACTTAACAATAGGATTACCCTATTTTATGAATGGTTTAAAACGAATGTATTAATGGTAGGGGTGCAACGGTACAGAAAGGTCACGGTTCGGTTCACACTACAGTTCTGACATCACAGTTCAGTACGGTTCACGATACAGCGAAGTTAAGTAACAAAAAGTTCTAAAGAATGAGGCTTG
>JBBPCY010000142.1:13271887-13300009 GCA_037974405.1 Brachyalestes nurse | reverse complement strand
GACTATGACAGGCAGAAGAGGAAGTAGTTTAGACAATCCCAATAATATAGTTACTTTCCACTGTGTTCCTGTTAATGGTAACCTACACATTTATCCCAAATGACTAAAATATCGATACTTTAACATGAGAATCGATTCTAGAACATAAATTACTGGTATTGGAGGAATTGATATTTCAATATCGATCCACACACCACTAGCGCCGTGTATTCTCTGTACGACATCATGTACTGAACCGTGATGGTTTGGTACGAAAACATGTACCGTTACAGCCCAAATTAATGGCTAAGTAGGCCCTAAACACGCACCTTAAAATCATTAACACCAATTATGGTGTTGTTCCTGATGAATATGTGATGAAGCTGACATATATAATTCTGAGAATTTAGCAACACTATCACCCTTTTGATTAATAGCTGCCTATTAATAATTTAAGGTGTTTACGACTTAAGTAATGACCAGTACTAATCAAAGTTTAAAATCACTTATAAACCCTTTATAAGTCTAACCATATAGTGGTACAGGTAAAATTAATGGAAAGAGGAAAGATTTGTCTGGACAAACACAAGCTTTTCTCATCCTTTCCAGGCCTGGTCTATGCTCCCAACAACCAAGAAAAGTTGTTGGGAGCAAAGCCATAATATATTGTTCTATAAAAAATCAGTTATTTTTCACTGGGGCTGTGGTCAGTCCAAGAACTATCTGAGTGCATAAATAGTTCATTGCATGGTTAAATCATTCTTCTTTATGATAGAAAATCTGATATATGTATCAGATGTGGTTCTTTAAAGAACCTTTTTAATAATGGTTCTACATAACACCAAAAGGGTTCAGTTTCTGTGAATGGGATGTGAGTGTGAAGAGTGCGAAGATTCAAAATAATTTAAAGGTTTTTCTTACACTCTTAAAAAACAAAGGTGCCATATTAAAGTGAAAAACAGCCATTTAGGATCCTTTACTTGTTGAGAGTGCAGTGAATCTCTGTTATAGTGCTCTCACACAGGACTGTTGAGACAAAGACTTCCTTACCGAAAACATTCTGCCACCACAGTGTGCTCAGGTAATAAAACTACAGCATCTCGTCTTCCTCTTCTTCTTCTACTCTGTAGCTCTGGTTCTCTCTCTCTTTGACTATTTTAACATTCTTCCACACTGTTCAGTTTTTAAGCAGGCCTATATGCCGCACTACAAAGAGCTGAGGTATGGTCTGCTGGTTCACAGTGGCAAAACAGGACGATTAGCGGTGTCCTTGATCTCACTGTTGGAGAGGAAGGATGGAGAAACAGAGAGAAATTGAAAGGTCCTCTCATGCGCTCTGAGCTGTGGGGTTGCAATGAAATACAGCGATGAAGAGATGAAAGGATGGACAAAAAGTCTTCAGGTCCACTGCAACATATTTGCCCTCACTGCAAGAGGCCTCTGAGCTGTCATAATTTCACACAAAGATTAGGCTGAAGGAAAGCATGGCCTAGTTTCATCAAGTGCAAATGGAACCTAAAGCAATCCAACTTCCACACTTTCCAAGCAGGTTGTGCCATCAGGGTAGTGCCATCACGTTATGAGGTTGTGCCATCATGTTTGTATTTATGTCAGTTCATTCGTGGCTTGCTCTACACACAACTCTGCTTCATTTTCATTGGCACAAGGATGGATTTCATGAACTTTCATTTCTCTAAACGAAGCTGCAAACAGAGGCCACTGCTTCATTGCCATCCATCCACAAACTTGTTTCATTTTTTCTTGTTTATCACTTTCACATAGTGAGGGGTATCAGCATTCTGTGTGCTATCTGATTTCTTCACAATTTTCTTTCTAAATGAAGTTCTCGTCATCAGTTTTTCCCACATTGTTATTTCTTTCTGCATGTTGCCGAGAGCTGAAAATGATCACATTCAAATACGGTGTAACAGTTCACTTCCATTTCAGTGACTGCTTTTCTGACTTGTTTTGCAATCAAAGAAAATTTGATGGATAGAACATTTTGATTAAGGTTTGGCCATTTTTTTTGGTTTAAACATTTTAGAGACTGAATCTTACGTCACCTCAAAAAAGGCCAAACCCCCAATGCAAATTCAATAACATTTTTACAGTTTGCATGATGGAACAAATTCCATCCCCATTCAGTAATTATACTCTTGGGCAACTCTTAACCCCAAACTAACGCTTAAAAATAATTATTAGCCAGGCTCCTTTTTACAGCCTTCTTGTTTGAACCCCTTCTATCTGTACCTTGTGAAAGGATGAGAAGCTCTCTGCGCATACACCACTTACTTCAATTTGGTCATTTTGGCTCAGCAAAAACACTGTCACATGACTGATGAATCAATCCAAGCTGTCACAGGTGGAGCCAGGCACACAATTTACTGTTGCAGGCACTGCCAGAGTAATTAAGGCTGAGTCAAAGGGAAATGAGAAGGGCCCACCCAACATGTATTCCTGGAGCTTCTCCTTTCAGCTCTGGCTGCAAAGACTGTGACAGAAGATGTGAGTCAAAGCTCTGCATTCTGATAGCCGCGCACTTCCAAAGAAGCAGGCCTACGCTAACGCTGCACCATAAAACCGTCATTTGATGTGTTTGTAGTACAACATTGAGCTCAGTGAGCTCATGAGGGCGGGTGCTGCAGAGAACAACTAAACAACTGAATGAACTGAATGATTCATATTCCGGACAACAAGCAAACAAACATACACACACCATGATGCATGCGTAATACTACACCAGAGTTTGAGGACACTTTGCTTCCTTTCAAACTGTGAATTTTCTTACCATTTTAAAAATGAAAGTCCAAAAATGATAACGTTAACTTAGGATTGACTTAGATTCTACTTCTTCTTCTTGAATTGTTTTCCAAACTATTAAATGTTTAAATGGTGACATCATAACAAAGGGGATGTTAAGGCATATCTTTCCATGTTTTAGTTTCCAGAAACAACCTGGTTAGTCCATCATACGTTGTTATTGCACATTGCCTAAAGGAAAACACATATATACTAATGACTAATAATCTCTATTATTACTCCTCTATATTAAAAACACATACCCAAACTTTGGTGTATTATCCCATTTACGGTTGGCATGTATTTTACCAAGTAGAAAGGACAAGGAGAACACATTACAAAAGGAATTAGCCTTTTTTTAATCTTACATTGCATTGAAAATTTACATAATAGATTCATACATTTTACAAATAATTTCTCCATAAAAATATATTTCTTTACAAAAAACTTTTTTTTTGTAATTTTCTCTTTTTATATCTATTTTTGAATGCATTAACATAGGAGGAGTACCCAGCTGTACTGCAAATATTCATCTGCTTGATTGGAAAGAGTCTGTTCCTTGATCATATGGGTGTCTTCTTTTTATTGCAGTCAGTTAGAGGAAATGGTATGTGACCAGTCAGCTCAGAGTGGCAGGGAAGGGTAGGACCTCCTGAACAGGGGTGGGGTGGGGTGGGGGAGGCTGTGGTGGCAAAATAACTAATGTCCAAATTGTCTGACCCACAGATTCAGTTAACGTGGAGAAAATCAGGCTGACAGAAGATAGACAGGGCAATGAGAAGAAGGGGAAGCAGCAGACCTGGGTCATGTGGGTTTTTTTTTTGGTAGGCACTGTGTAAAAACGAGCAGTGTTAAAAATAAAAACACCGGTTTGGGAACCTATGATGATAAGAAACTCTGGTTACTGTACAGTGTACATGAAGCAATATGGCCGAAGCTGAGCTAAAAACAAAACGAAACAAAATCAAACAAACAAAAAGGCGTTTCAAAGATCACGGATTGATTTGTTACATTTGGGCTGGACTTTTGGACAGTGATGTCAGAATAGGCTCCCTGAAGTCTGCAGCTTTCTGCCCTGTCCACAGTGAACAGCTTACCCTCTACACGTTCACTAGTATGACCTGTTGGTTAGGGAGAATGTGATGAGAGGTACAGTACAGTAGAAGGCACTGGAATGAATCTCACAGCTTGAGGGCCTGGAAGCACGGAACTGAGGTAGTCTGACCCAGCCCAGAGTGATGGTCAAGAAGGGGCTGAAAAAGAGCACTGGCAGGTGTCACAAATTTGGCTCCAATGCAGTTCTCTCTGTACACTATTAAGGACCATAGAAATGACATCGCTTAACAATGACTTATGATAGTGATAATATGTGAATGTTGCTACTCCCTATTTGAGTATTTCACGACACAGTGCTCCCTATATGATCTTCCCAGCATTAACTGCTTGGAATCCAATTAGACTAGGCTGAATTTGGTATTAAATGACTCAATAGGTTAAGGACTAATTCCCCTATCAGTTTGCCCTTTATTATTGAGCATTTGTAATCCCATCAATGTCAGACTGAATCGGAACAGTGCTCCATGGCCCATATGTACTAGATAAATATGATCACATTGTTGCCACAATACACAGTTAACAAACATGCATGCTCCTTAATGTTGATGTAGTCTGAGTTTGTATAAAAGTCTATGGTACAAATGCCAAGTGCATTTTATTTTATACAAATTTCATAATAACAGTAATAATCATATTAATATGAATGATGCATGATAAAAAATACCAAATTATCTTTATCAAATTTTTTAAAATGCTGGATATATTTAGCTGAAAAGTGATGGAGCACAATGACACTTCCCCACTGAAAGAATAGTTCGGACAGGAAACCATCAAGAACATCACGTCCTGTCTGCAGACTTCAGGCAAAATGCTGACATTTGTCCCAGAGGTCATAGTGTCTTGTACCAACATGGAAATACATACCGAGTTATGACAGCAGTTTAAAAAAAGGGGGCAAAAGACACATCAGCGCTCCACATGACACTTGAAACGTCAGTTTTGGACACATGTTCTCTCGTTGAAACTCATCACATGTCACAGACTGCTTCAATGTCCAAACAAAGATATGACTGCACACACTGAGAACTAAAAGCTAAAAGGGTATGTATGGCCATTAAACAGTTGAGAACAAAACCATTGATCACCAAAGAATGAACCTACAAATAGCTTTTGTTTTTTTTTTTGTCAATATGAACAGCACACTCTTTAAATTTTCTTCATAAACTCTTGATAGAATCTCTCTCTCCCTTGACCTCTCCCACGTGGTACATAGCACAAAAATATAGGTCGTGAATGCTCCTCGTATATATGCAATTAGATTTACAGATCCCTTTTCCTTAAAAAAAAGACCCAGTTGAGCGTGAAGAAGCACTCACAGAGTGCAAACAGAATAGCAGAAGAACTCTCCACACTTCTGCTTGTGAAGATTGAAGATTTTAGGTTTTTAGAGGCAGACTCCCCCAAAAAATCCCTTTTGTTGTCTTTGTTGTATTCCATGTCCTCTGTAGACGCACATGGTCAAATCATGGTTCCTGAAGAGTGTGCTTTAAATATCAGAGGAAGGGCCACAGTGCATCAGCTGGAAGTTCTCTTGCAGTCTCAGAGAAATCCATCCCTGCCTCGGACGCCGTTATATCCACTCATTTTTTTCCTTTAAAAAAAAAAAGAAACCTGTGAAAACAAAACCCCAACTTTTGTTCCCGCGTTCAGGGGTCCTCATTATACCATTGTGCAGACTGTGTTCAAGTTGGGGTCGAATCGGACGGCTTTGCCCTCCACTGACTTTGCATTGGTGTTGTACATGGGGTTCTCGAAGGCGGCCTGCCCGTTGTTGTTCTCATGGACCGAGCAGCCTGTGTACTGGGTTTTAGGTGTAGTCCTTTTATAACAAGACAAGACCATGAAGACAACAGCATTAGTAACCAACAGTAATATATTCTGGAAAAAGCTCTTGACTAGGCAGCATTAGATAGTTCGACTTAAAAGACTGCAATAACAAAGCTACACTGATAAAACACTTTAAAAACCCAGATGCAAAGCAATGCCACAATGGAAAATGTTCTGAACTCACAAAAAATCAATCAACTAAAGTAATAATGTCACTGGTAAAAATGTGTTAAAAGTGTTACAAATGTGTTATTGTACCTCCTATCTACCAGGCACCTTTACATTTACATGTAAAGTTTTCTATTTATTTATTTTCTTAATTATTATGCTGCCACAAAGAGCTACCAAACTGTTTTCCATTGTTCCTGTGACAATAAAGACTATTCTATTCTATTCTATTTATGAATCATATCCTGTTTATTTTCAGCTCTATGTGCCAAAAGTCAACTGGTTGCTTGAACCAGCTTTTATTCGAAGGTTCTACAAACACACTTTCTTTTTGGCTACTATATTTACATGTCTATTTTATGTCATTTTAATATTGTCGTCTTCTTTGTGATTATTTGTTTATCATTTATTGTAGAATACACTTTCTGAAGAAGTGTGCTGGAATTCGTTCCACCAGCTGAATGGCTACAAACAAAACATAAACCACATGTTCAGTGAAAGGTAGATCCACGAGTAAAAAGGCAACATATTTCCTCCAGTTAAGTGGCACTTTTATGGATGAATTTATAGGACTCAAAAGACTCAAGCCTTTCATTCATTTATGACAAGTGTTTACTGCGGCAAATTGCCTTGTTCACTCACCGCTGTTTGTAGAGGTAAAAGCCAAAGCCTGCAAAAATCAGGGCGAAAAAAGGCACGAGAATTGCTATGGCCACAGAGCTACTGTTGGTACCGTGAGGTGGATTTGACGAGTTATTACTTTCTGACATGTTCAAACCTGTGGGAGGTGAAAGCAGAAAAAATATTAAGAACACATTCATAGTTATCCTCACACAGTAAGACACAAAATTGAACTTTAAGCCAGGAAGGGAGTAATGCAAGCAGAAGTCTGCTCTCTAAAACAGCAGAAAACATCATGGGTTCTCCAGTGCTTTGACCTAATTATCATGAAACTTCAAGTTTAGAGTTGAGCTTTAGCTCCCTGAGCTGCAAAAAAGGCCATGAAGCCGTACAGACAGATTCAGCTTTTGTGGTTTTTTGCATGTCTTTTAGTACATTTGTGCAATGGTTATTTCCACTAAGGTTAATCCAGGGTAGTAAAAGTAAAGGATACAATTCACTAATCTGAAGTGTTTCTGAATACAAAAGACAGAAATGTAACTAGGGAACACACCAAAACTTTATATGTTAAAAGTTGCCAATTCAGCAACAAATAAATGTTTTGAAAAGCAGTCATTAAAACAAATCACATTAAACATTTTCGAATGCGGTCAATTAAGCATTGCAAACTGCCCTGGAGCGTCTCTCAGCCAGAGCATTCAGAGATGAGAATGATCATTCTCAACTCTCCACTGAGCTTTCACAGTACATACTGACTTCACAAATGGCCAGTTTATAGCTCTGTACTCCAAAGGCAAATTTCTGAATACACCCTTATTGTTACTGGGTAATATTATTTTACTTTTGAAAAGTTTCGCATAACAACACAATAGATAATAGAAAATAATGCAACACAAGGAAATATAAATGTGTGATACTTTACCCAGCCTTTGTAGGCCAAACTGGCCATAGTCTTTACCCTGTATGAAGCCTTGAAAGACATACGTGGCACCATCAGGTTCTGCAGACACCTGAAAGAAGATAGGAAGAGACATTTCTAAGAAAAGTGTGACTTTCAGGTGAATCTAGATGAATTCACATTTACTCAGTCTACAGAAATATCCAGGAAAGCTGCTTGCTTTTTAGATTAGACTGTAAGATTCAGTGCCTAAATACCAGGGCTATTAACTACCACATAAATAACAGTGATTAACAAATTACTTTTTTGTTTGCAATAGCACCAGATAGATGTCAGACGTTTTGTTGTTTTCATAGGACCTATGGTGTGCCTCAATAAATGTGTTTCCTGTTATTTTATTTACATGCATTTGCATTAACTCAACAGAGAAAAATGCACCCACATTGGGCGTAAACATAAGATTGTGAAAGCTAATAACTGTGGGAAATAATTGCGATCAGCTCAAATAACTGCGAGCAGATGGTTATGTAATAACTGGGATAGGACTCTTCAGATAAAGATAATATAGAGTTTGATGCATGTAAGGTTAGAGCAGGAAACAGCACTCTTACAAAACCATCCAGTGACCACTGCTCCTCCTTCATCTTGCTCAGCGTGGTTGGAGAGGACGCTTTCACATCATACATGAGCAGCATCAACCTCGCTTCCTGGCTCTTATAGACACCTGTAACCAGGAGAAGCGCAGTCAACCATCTACACACCGCCAGTCAAGCACAGCAGCAGACGCTGTGGCAGGTAATATACTTTTCTGTTATCCACCCACTCCAACTAAAAAGGTCATACTGAAAGCCGACCCATATGTGCTTGGATAATAGTATTCCCCACACTGAATGCAATCATAAAATCTATTGCATTCCATTGCCTCCCTAAAGCAGAATCAGTTAATGCTGTTCTCTTACATTCAGCGTCACCTCAGTGCTGTGACTGCATTTCAATTATAACGTTCAGCAGGCAGGTACATTTCTCATACATGCTAGGGGTGCATCATCCACCTTTCAGTGTAATTACTGGCAGTGGCGTGCCAGGTCCAAGTACCATTGAAATGGCCATGATTAATTAAAGAATGAAAAGCATGTGAGCATCAGCTCAGTAAATACAGTCTCAGAGATGGAAATGATTAAGGCGGTGGAGGCAGACGACATCTAATGATAGAGAAATATGTCAAAGTTCTATCAAACAGCATTAATGTTTAATTAGAGTGCAGCAGAGGAATAAGTTTAACTTTCTGAACAGAGGGATTTAAGGACATTAAGGGGAAAGCATGCATGCCCTGCTTCAAGCAAACTGATAAATTCAACCAAAATTGGATTCTTTATGCTCTGCCCTGGAAATAAACACATGAGAGAGAATATAGACTGATTTTCATTTCTAGTTGTATATTACACAATTTGATATCAAAATATTCTACTTTAATGACTGACCCTAGTGTAAAGTCATTATAATTCTAATACCATTCATGAACCACAGAAATGTATATTCTGGTTGTTTCTGGAAAGTGTTTCTCCTTTGAGTGCTCAGAAATCAAACTGTACATTTGATAGGGCAGGTAAACCAACCTGAAAGCAGCAGCTCCATGTTGCTACTGGTTAACGTGACGTTAACTCTACCCGTGGACGTATTAAAGCTTGTGATACTCAGAGTCATTGGTTGCTTTCTTCCCTTGTAGTTATATGAGCCCTTCCAGATGTAATTTGGAGCAAACACATCATCTGGGACTGAGAGAAAAACAAGAGTGTTATTTGTTCAGCTTTTACAAAATATGCTCTACCTTGCCGTTGTATTGTACTGCGTCTATATATATATCTACACAATGATTTTTCAATGAATTATGATATACTGCCAACAAGAAGGCAGTGAATAACAGTAGAACTATAAATCACAATCAGATTTCTTGAGGATCAGGAAAGCTTTGGACAAGTAGCACGTGATTTCTCTAATTATTGTTTAAATGAATATATGACTTTGAGGAAATGTGCCTTAATCACTGATAAAGATAAGCTTTTAGCAGTCCTTGCTTAATATGTGGATAAAATATACTGCTTAATACACTAATAAGGCTAATATGCATAAACAGTTTTAGAAAACGAGAGCTGAATTAGGGCCAGGTCACATAATTCCAATTATAAAGATAGAGGGGTGGACACTGACCTTGGATCAACCCTCTCATTCTCATAACACCTGTACAAATGAACCCCAGTCTTAGAGCAGCACGTCTGATCAGCTGCATCATATACCCCAAAATTTTGCAAATCATGTCCAGCAGTTTTTGCTTTTTTTGAGCACTGGCTCTCACAGCACATAAATGTTAGATGTGTGCTGTGTCTCGTGAAGGTCAGGCAAAATGTTAGGAGGATTATCGCACTGCTCCAAAAGAGTCTGTGAGTGGCCTGACTGCCGGGCCGCTTTACTGTCAAACTGACTGGAACCACTCTCCTACTTATTAGCTGCCTGTTCCTCGAGAGGTCTTCTTCCAGAATACATCAAGGACACCGAGTGTCCAAGCTGCCGTTGCGCCGGACGGCCCAAAAGCTCCAGCGCTGAGCTATTACTTTACCATTCACTCTGAGAGGGCTGACGTGTGTAGTCTTTGAAATGCATTAGTGCACAAAAAGGTCTTACTTTATTATCTCCCTTTGTCATTATAGACTCACCGTTTAGCTTGGGACTTGGTGTCCCAGGGACTGGCTTAATGGGCTTCTCTGATAGTTTGGAGCCAGCTAGAATGTAAATAAATAAACATATTAGTACAGTGTTCATTTTTCATGTTCTCATATCAAAAAGCAGATAGGCAGATAGTACTGGCAGTGCTCCTAGAATCCCACGCTTATTGCCATGCAAGCAGTAGCATCTCATAGCAGCAGCTTCTCTCCCCTCTCTCCCACTTTCAAAATGAAAATTTATCAAAGGACTGCAGACGGCAGGGAGGATGACACTGCCAGTACATCAAGCTCTACAACAAACAGCAAGCAAAGGCCTCCTCCAGCCTGGGACAGCAGCACAGGAAAAAAGGGGCGGGAAAAAATGGACCTAGAGTAGAACAGGGCGACACGCCGTGAACGTTTTTTTTTGTTGCTGCCTTTCACATCTGTTTGTGCGTGGTAATTACGAGGAAGCCTGAGGTGTGCAGCTGTGCACCCAGACAGCAACACGGGCCAGGCGCCATAGCAGCAGTGGGAGCTGGGGAGGGGGAAGGAAATCAGAGCATGCTAGAGAGAGCATCCACATCAGAGCACTTCCTAACGCCACACATACACAAGCTCAGTGTAAGAGCCAGCACACATGGGCAAAGTTCAGCACAGTTCTGTACCACAGTTGGTGTATCTAAAACACTGCAACTGACCACTGGCCTCCTACATTGCTCAGTTTTGCATGTGCCTTGAAGTCGTAGTTTTGGAGCAAATAAAGTATTTCAAAGCGGAGATCAATTAAAATGAACTTTTAATTGATACCACCTTTGAATTTATTGTATCCATTGTATTGTATTGTGTACTATAATTTACACTGTATAATTGCATTATAATTTGAATTTCATTAACTCATGGTTACGCATACAGCATTGTTTTGCTAAAAGAATGACTCTTCTTTTTCTTTTCACCATGTTGTGCCATTTCTTGGCACTGAAACAAATGGAAAAATTCTTGAAGACAGACCTGAACATATCAATATAAAATGTTAATTAAATGTCCTCATAATTTACTTATGTCATCACAACAACATCAGTAATTGTGCAATTTATATATTAGCTAATGCAGACTGAATGTAACGACAACAACTCTAGATGCACAATTTAAACTAGACTTCTGAGTGTAGAAAGTCTGAAAACAGCGTACGAAGGATAATGCTGTTAGCTTTTGGTTTTCAGAGCAGTGAATTTTGCTTTACATACTATAAGGCACAGCAGTAAGTGGCTACAGTTCTTCATGCTGAATATCTGACTATGCACATATTCAGCATAAAGAATATGTATTTATTTGATTATATAGATATTTTTTATGTTGTACCTCGACACACAGGCATCTTCCCTGTCCATGTTCCATCAGAACGGCACACTCGATGCTCTGAACCTCCAGATAAGAAGAAGCCAATCTGGCAGGTGTAGATGAGAGTGTAGCCATAACCAGGCAGGTCCATCCCTACGACATCCACATGAGGAGGGCTCTCCGGCTGCTTACAGCTATGAGCTGTGGTGAAAGAGAAACAAACAGGACAAGAAAGAAAAACAGACAATATGTAAATATAAACAAAGATGAAGAAATGAAGAAATAACATAGAAAAAGAGAAAAGGAGAGGGAAGTAGGTGAAAATAACCTGAAGGCAAGCCAACCAAAATTAAAGGTGCAAGTTGCTAACATGCTAAGTCTTGTGTAAGATACTAAGTCTTTAAGAAGGATTTGATTATCCAATCTAGAGGCACTTACCAAGTTGTTCACAGTGGCAGTGATAGGAAGTAGACGTCAGAAGTGTTTAATGTCTATAAAAGCACTAATGTGCACTAATTACAGAAAGTGGTTATGAATACACTGCCTAATGCTTGAGATGATTGTTTTGCGCCATGGTTTCAGCCTAAAGCATAACACAGTTTATGGTGGTGAGCTACATGCAGGGCATGATAGTAAAATAGTATCCAAAGAACAGTAATTCATTCAGATTAATTATTATTTACAGTTATGAACATTACATGCAAAACTGATGATGCCTAGGTTCGCTGGTCATTCTGGATCGTGAACAGAATGGAACCTCTTATAAAGGGTATACTAATTTTAAATAGAATGGGACCTCTTTACAATAAGACTACCCTTATAAAGGGTTTACAAATGATTTATAATCAGGTTGTTAATGAGGTTGTAGACAATAATTAATAATCAGGTACAAACAAGTTATAACAGTTGTCATACATTGATGCAGGCTCACTATTTGGTAAGATCTGGTGTTTTAATGGTAGTAGCATGTTAAACTCCTGATGAAGTTTGCAGTTTAATATTCTGCCTGAGAAAGGGACAAGATCAGCTAAGCGACTAACAAGATCTGAGATCTTGCCAAATAGTGAGTCTGCATCAATGTATGCCAACAGTTATAACTTTATAAATGATTTATAATCTATCTCCCGAATTTACAACCTTATATAAACCTTTATAATAGTAGACCTATTGTAAAGTGTTACCATTAGAATGTCTATATATGTGTTGTAGACATCATAATCTGTTATCAGCGTCGGACACAAAAACAGCCAGTTTCCCTGCCACACATTAGCCCCCTCTGATCTCAATGACTAAACTACACAGAAATCTCGAAAAATCGATAGAATTCCCCATTATGCTTGCTTTAGTCTCATCTTAGCTGCTTTAAGATTTCTGTTAGTTAAAGTCTCACT
Organism: Brachyalestes nurse; assembly: GCA_037974405.1. Classification (NCBI taxonomy): domain Eukaryota; kingdom Metazoa; phylum Chordata; class Actinopteri; order Characiformes; family Alestidae; genus Brachyalestes; species Brachyalestes nurse. The sequence goes on along the minus strand of JBBPCY010000142.1, from coordinate 13,287,170 downwards.
GGCTGCCCAAACTACACCCTGTACACCATTTTATCAGTCTGACAGGAAACCACCTTTTGTTTATCAAGGTAAAAGTTAGTTTGCCACCAGTAACAGTTCTGAGCCACTTTCACAACAATAAACCTTTCGGAGCGAGATCCATTCACCACACTTTCTTCGGTGGAATAGACAAATCTTTTCTTGGTGGCTGAGTCACAGTATAGCACTTTCACACAGGCCTGTTTCAGTCGTAGCACAATTTTGAAAGTCACCTGCCTCTTTAAATCGAGCAAAAACAACAGTTGTGAATTGGCTGTTTTGCATGTCAGTTAATGGACCCCTTCCTGTTACCGTAGGCGGTTCTTGGCCATGCTGGGCGATGAAACCCACAGCCGACAGCCAGAAGTCTGGCTTGCGAGACTTACGGTGCTTTGGCAAACAACAGCACCTTGCACAGTTTCAGTCAGAGTTTCACTGCATTCATCACCATCCGCACGATCCCATCTCCTTCCACAGCACCACCAAATAAAAGCAGAGCGAAATAAAGTTTGAACCCTTACGACAGCCCACTACCCGTCTACCTAGAACCAGTCATCCCTGCTCCCCATCTCTCTCCATCTCCATAGCCCACTCCAGAGGCAGACTGAGGGCTCGGAGCGTGGCAGACATTGATGTGTCCTGGCAGGCTTCGCTGAGAAGGAGCACACCTTTACCTGTCATTGGAGCAGCAGATCAAGCACCAGCCAATGCTCACTCATTCATCCTAGGAGCTCCAGTGCTACTCCACTTTGATCAAAAGTAGCCCAGATCGGACTTTGGCTCAGCACTCAGGACTTACTCTTTCATCTAACACTTTGATACAACTCTTATCGATGAGTATATAAGTGGTGCTGAATACTTTGATGATAAAAGTATGCTTCTCAGGTAGGATGAGCTGTACTGTTTTGTTAATTACCCCATGAAGTTTTCAGCTCTTCTTTAATTGACAATTCATTACCACACCACACTATCAGAATAAGTGCAACTCTTTCACACCTCTCTTACAGTGTCTGCAATGATGTCTTTGTTTAGTATGTGGAGACAGCTCCTAGCTTGCTTCATTGCAAAATGCAAATGTAGAGTATTATTTTACACAGATAAAGTGTGTTGGAGATACCTGTTATCCTGTACATTGGATTATCTTCCAATCGCGTTAAATAAGAGAGGGGAACAGTGATTTAGAGCTAGCACTTGTTTCCTAAGTAGCCAACTGTACTGTGTAAACAAAAATTAGAGGATGTAATTACAGAAATAATTGTGATTATTCCAAGAGACAAAGAATGGCATGATTATGCAGAAATTTACAAAAGGGCATTTAATCAGCTATACAATTAAAGTGCTGCAAACTCACTTTCCCCCTATTGCTATCCCATTGCTCAATCTCCTAATTTTGCAAAACAATGACAGTACACTAGGGTGGTGACATATGAAGCAAAATGTAATTAGCTTTTGAAATGCTTGGGCTGAATGGCAATCTGTCTTGTGAAATTGTGAGGCAGCTGTTTCCTCTCGCCAGCCCAGTCTCTCCAAGCTGTTTTAATACTGTTGATTTTAGAGCTTATGCTGATGAGCAGACACGCTCTGAGTGAGGTCTTCACATCTCGACAGTGTCCAGTCTGATGCCACTATTTGACCACAGTATTAATTTTCTCGTCATAGAAAAACTGTGACAATTGTTCTGTATTTACCATCAATGGAACGTGGAACAAACTTTACATTAAAAATATTTATATGTGGTCTTGTTGAATTAGAGTCTGTACTGATTTGGTTTCCAAGGCTTTGTTCACATTGCAGGGCAATCGCATTTAGTTCTGATCTGAACCGACTGCATTTCTGTACTGTTCCTTACTGGCTATAATAATCAGAATGATCATGTTACATTTTATACATGAACGTAATGAGTTTCTTCCCTGTCCGTCAGCCGTCAGTGGCCAGAATTCCTAGAGATTTTATTTGGCCTCTCTTTCTCTATTTGGGTAGGTAAACTGGTCCACCCTTCTTACAGTCAGTTAGCATGATGCTAGCCAGTGCGTTTGTCTATTACCTGATGTAACAGAATTGGCAGTAAGTGTCACACAAGTTGAGCTGCATTAGCAGTAGTTTCAAAAAGTTGTGTCTCGGGGTGGTAGTGGTCTAGTGGGTAGGATACTTCCCTCTGGATCAAGAGGTCATGGGTTTGAATCATCATCATACCACCACTGGGTACCTAAGCAAGACCCTTAACCCCAAGTTGCTCCAGGGAGACTGTCCCCTGTAGTTAGGGAATGGAAGACGCTTTGAATAAGAGCATCTGCTAAATGCTGTAAATGTAAATGTAATGTAAATGTGTCTTTGACTCAAAATAAAATCAAACAGCTGACCAAGTGAAAGTGGAAAATCTAGCCAAATCCTGTAAAATGAAAATGAAAACTGTACAGTCAGCTACTCCTAGATTTAATAAACTTTTAAAATTAATTTTAAAGCCTCTAAAAATGTCTAATGCAAATAAAGTTATTTATTTCCAGTCCAATTTCATGGAGGTTTACATCCTAAGCCCAAGGCATTTTTAAACCCATTTTTGAGTACAGAGTACAAACTAGATTACTCTAAAAGACCAGATTTAAAGAGCAGATTTCTTACATAATTCAGAATGAACCCATGACACCCACTGTGAAGAAAAAGCAGAAAATTATCCACCTCTCAGTTTCCAATAATATGAATCAATCTCCTAGCGCCTCTGAATATATATTTCATCAGTTAAAATAATGAGGCTTCTAGCTCTCCGGCAGCCAAGCGCTTCTTTAACAGGGGCTAAATTAGTATCAGTTATAAAGAACCCTGCTGCTGGAGAAACAGTAGCACACACTCACGCAACACAAAGAATGAACAGGCTCTTCACTGCATTACCCTTGCTGCCTATTTTATGACGTCCAGAGGGGAACAATGAAGCAATGTTCTTTAAACATAACTAATTCAAATTTGAATATGTATAACACTTAGACATCTTTGAAACTGGGCATTAGTGGGACTTACGGATGCACTCTGGCTGGGTTCCGCTCCAGGTGAGATCAGCCTGGCACAGTCGAGTGGTCGAGCCCTGGAGCAAGTGGCCTGGTTGGCACTGAAAGGCCACCATACTTCCAACCTGCAGTATCACACGCAACAGACACATCAGACACGATACTTTATGAAGCCATTCCACACCATCTCCCAAGATTTAGAATGATAAAATGAGACATTTTGTGAAACTTGTGAAAACCCTGGACAGTCTCCCATGGACAGATAATATAAAGACTGTGTACACAAGCTTGCATCTCACTTTGCTGATAACATTTTTACAGTTAACTTTCAGATAGGTCACCATGCCATATTCCCTTATAGATAACAGAATGACATAAATGTCAGATAGCACAAAGGCCAGTCTATTTGCAATGACTTTAAAGTCCCGTATCCTACATTTTTCATTACATCTTACAGTTTTATTCTATCCTTTGTGGTCCACTTACTAGTTTGGTTTAGGTTTTTATATCACAAATCATTTAAAGGCCATTTTCCAACTTCTCTTTTTGCTTTAGAATGAAAATGCAATTTTAGTTCTGTCCTTTTAAAAGATACATGCAAATGACCTGTTTTCAAAACACAGTCCAGCACTAGAACACTCATTATAACTTCAGTGTTTATGGGTTGAGCTAATCTGCTAGGTGAAGGATGGTAAGTGAATGTTATGTTCTATGCTGCATCTATCTCTTTTAAAATTCAGCTTTACACAATATAGGGCATTTAAGCACTAAAGGTTTGAGGCAATTGTGTGGTCATTCAACCATGATAACTTAATGGCTATAATTTTCCAATCCTTGCAAGATATATTAAACTTTTAGCTTCACTGCAAAGCTAAAGAAGCAGATTTCAGACAGCCTGATTGACTACATTCATGGTAAAGGGAATATTGTAAAACTGATTTCCCACTAAACTATTTCTGTAATGATACTAGAGACGTTATAGTAAATGATACTCATCTACTGCTCAATGAAATGGGGTAAATCATTTCAAGGGCAAGAAGATGGAAAGAGGTTCCTGTTCTTCTAATGCACAATAAAGCATCACATGTCCAGCGTATGTCATGATTATGGAGGTCGTTAAAAATATCCCCATCATGCTTTGTATTTGCTGGGGTCAGCTATTCCTGTTGTACTTCTGGTGCTTCAGGATTGACATTAAGTAGACTGGCAGTGTGGTGGCAGTGAAATATTAAAAGGTGTCATGGAGTGACACATGGTCCTGGCGCATTAATTGATTAACACGTTCTTCCTAGCGATGAACATGGCTGACGAGCTGCAGACGCTGGCGCTTATCTAAGGGATACAATATCTCCTTCACTCTGCTTCAATATCATTAAGCGGCGGCCAGCAAAGAAGCTTCACAGGCTCCAGACAAATGATTTATGAGGGAGGAAAGCCTGATATTTTTTGTTCTCTGAAGCTTCACCACAACTTGATCCCTTCTTTACATTAAGGGCTTGAATTCTTAATGCTGGAGCATCTCAGGGAAAAATCTTGTCCTTACACAGCCTCTCTCTGCATCCGACTACTCTCCCTTCAGAGTATATACTTCATCAGTTAAAATAATATGTCTGTTTGATGTTCCTTCTGTGAACCTGGGCCCGTATCCCACTCCCTCGACAAAAATATTCATCGAGCTCATTTGCACTAGCGAGAACTGGAACCGGAGCTTTTTATTTCCTGCCGTGCTTCAATGGTGAGGGGACAGCCATCCGTTTCCCTTCTGGCCATTTAAGCCGGCTGTCTTTGAGAACGTTTTTTTCCAGTTGAACCTCTGATCTTCAGAATAATGAGATATTTACAGCAGTGGCTAATGAAATAGTTAAAAAAAACCCAACTGGATATGTGCAAGTCAGGGTGTGGTTCTGACATTGAGCCTTTGGTGCAAGTCATAAACCCCCTTTTCAGCTGAATTAGTTCATTTGATGTAACATTTGTTCTATTTAACGTAGGAGCTAAGCGACCCACGAGCAAATCTGTTTTTCTTTTGGGACGAATTAAGGTAATTTACCTCACAGTGGCCCCGTTTATCAGTATAAACCAGCATAAACATGTCTCAAGTTCTGGTAACAGAACCATTTCTGTGCTAATTAGGGGCACAAAATGAAGCAAGCCTTGTGTGTGTTTGCTAATACTGCTGTGCAGTGCAGAGTATCCACCCAACCTCCAAACACACACACACATGCATGGGCTCAGGGTTTTATTACACAGGCTTTCAGCAGCTAACAGTAAATCTCATCATTACTACAATCATAATAACAGGCCACACACAGAGAACCCTTCAGTGTTAAACAAACTCCCATCAAATTAACCAAACGTTAACCAGTAAAGCTAAATCCTGAGAGGGCCTGTTTTCTATGGGAGGTACTTGAAGTCATAACTGACAAAATCTGTTATTTTAACCTAATTATTTTAATTAATGCTCATGTTTTTATTGTAACCTGGATTCCTGAATAAGAACAGTCATGTTCCTACCAACTTTATCCGAATGTAATAAAACGAAGGCTGCTGTGTTGTTATTGTTACTGAGTGTGGTACTGACATATACCTCCAGACTGTGACATTTCAGTCTGGGCTGTTTGTGGTGACTGGGGGAATTCACACTTTATTCAGCACAAATCATTCAATCAAGCCTCTTTCAAAATGTCATTAAAGAACTATCCCTGTAAAACAAATTCAGCTTCAAACATGCTTCAGAGTAAACTGCTGTATGTGGGAGTTTTAATACTGCGGGTGTTATTGTGTCACACAGTGTGTGTGTGTGTGTGTGTGTTATTTATACCTTGAAGCCAAAGGTTCTATTCATAGATCCGTAACGTGGCGTCCCAGGATTCTCGCAGGTAGTGCGGGTTGGTTCTGGGAAGAAGAAAAGAGAAAGAGAGAGAAAGACACAAAGAAATAAAGAGGAAGATGAAGACAAAGTGAGATTTGAGTGAATGAGTGTGAGAAAAGGAGAAAGAGAAGATGGAGTAAGATGGTGTGAGAGAGAAAGACAGAAGATAGATAAAGAGATACAGACAGTGGGTGTGGAAGTGTGAGAGAGTGACAGAGTGAGTGGAAGTGTGAGAGAAAGGAAAGAAAGTGTGTGTAAAAAAATAGAGAGAAAATAGTAAAGTATTAGAGTGATAGAGAGCGAGAGAGAAAAAAGTAGTGTGTGAGAGAAATAGAGAGAAGAGGTACAGTGAGGAGAGAAAAGATCAAGAAAATCAGATTGAGAGAGAGCAAGAGAGAGAAAGAGGAGAAAAGAGAGTGTGACAGAATGGTAGAAAGAAGACAGAGTGAAAAAAGAGAGAAAATGATGGATGGTGTGAATTGAGAGAGAGAGAAAGACAGAGAGAGAAAGAGAGAGAGAGAGAGAGAGTGCAATCAAGATCTCATCACACACTTGCTGTACCTGCTCCCTATCAGCCCAAAATACAGCAGGCATAACAGTGCAGCATAACGAGGGACGGCGCTCATATACATTCAGCCCAGCTTGCTCGCTCTCTCTCTCAGGCACAGCCGTGCTAGGACCTGCGTTATTGTGATGGTTATGGAGCGGGTGTTTATGTAAGTGCTGCAGCACTGTTGGAACAGTGATTTTTTTTCTTTCTTTCTTTTTTTTTTATAGGTGGTATGGGGAGACCCAGCAGGGGGCAGTGTTGCTGCAGCTGTGGGGGGCTGAGAGCCAGCTGTGGTGCTCAGTAATTGGAATGTAGAGCACATCCGCGAGCTGACGCAGAGAGCGAGGATTCAATGCAGGCGTGCAAACGGCAGGACAGCCTGGAAAGCCTTACACAACCATGCTGCTTCGCTTTCCGCGCTGTAGCAAAAACCTTTCCCATACTAAATCACCACCTGTGAAGATATAGTTAGGTATAGTCATGTACAGAGGAGGCTAGAAGTGTATGAGCCTTCACACTGCCTTCCACTGAGGCGGGCACAACGTTGGTTAAGATGCAAATACCAAATCTGCTACGTGCACAGAGGCACACACGCCTGCACCCTCACATCCACACCCTCACACTGGGCAGTCTGACCTATTTCTAACGGTACTCTGTTTGTTTCTTGAAAGCCAGTTTGCATTTTATAATGGCAAACTACACAGTGCAAGCATTTATATTACAGTCAGTCCAGTAGGTCGTAGTGTGACTGGCCAGTGGGGTGTGCTCTAGTTCTGTGTGTATGTGTGTGTGTGTGTGTGTGTGTGTGTGTGTGTGTGTGTGTGTGTGTGTGTGTGTGAAAGACTGTCCATTTGGCTCTGGTCAAGTAAAAGGAGGATCTATAACATAACAGTAAGTAAGAATGTGCTACGAGGCACTCTAAATCACACAAATGTCATGAAAAGTTCTATAACTTATTAGATGCCACAGTGTGCGTCTAATGTGGCTTCAGAAAGCATTATAGTAATGCATTAAACTGCTTGAGGGCTCTAACCACATTTTGAGCTTGTATAACTCAGCCGAGCTCCCCTGCTGGCCATTTGTCTCTCTTCAATAACAATCCTAAAGAGCTTGGACCAATTATTCAATTAGGTACTCAATTAAAAACAATTATCAAAGCTCTTATTGATGTCAGGAGAATGCCTTCTTTTGGGAAATATAAGCAGGGAAATGTAATCAGATAACTGTGGCTCTTACGACAACAGGTAGAGCATTTCTTAATTACACATCACGAAATGGATAGGGCTGATAATCGTGCACTAAGCCTTTATATGTAAGCAAGGCAATACACTCTGAGTGACAGGTTTCAATAAGACACCAGCTGAGACATTGCCAGATGCTCAGTTTACGCAAAGTTTCATGCCAAGCTGTTATGACTAAAAAATAGACATGTATAAGACAAAGACAACAACCATTTACAACTGGCTGAATGCTACTGCTTTTGTTTAACAAATTGTAGGGCGAGAATCAAATATTTAGTAACGTGTAACACAAAGGATTTCTATACATCACCTCGTTATAACATGTTGTTTTTAGATTTTTTTGTGTTTTATTGTGAAGAAACAAGAAAACATTAGGTCCACATACAACATATGTGTAGTTTTATGTAACAAAAATGGTCAAATTAATTCTTCATAATATATGGGCGGTAAAGAAAGCAAAAAAACACAATTTGGGCCCTTTAACAAAAAAGGCAGATAAGCAAGTTAAGTTCACTCAGCGTAAGAGCTCTTAAGATTGATGTTCAATCTTAAATACATTTAATTCTTCATATTTTAAAGGTCCAGAATACCAACTGTCTTAAATATTCTAAATATATAATGCACATCCTAATAGTAATAATTAATTGTAGTTACTGAATACATTTTAATAGCAGAATAATAAGACTGGCATTTAAGGCATTTAACTAATATGTAGTTATGAGAGTGAGGAAGAGTGTGGACCTAACATACAGGACTTTTGTAGGTTAACAAGTTTGACTGTTCAAAATCCAAAGTCAAACAAATCAACCCCTTGATCCCGATCACTTGGCTGTCTTGCCAATTTGAACCATCGTCTTGTTTTAAACGGAGCAGTGTGGCAACAAACAGTTGTGTTTTCTTTTGCAAAAGATTTGTCTTGCATGGCTAAATAATTCATTTGAAAACCCTTCGCCTTGCTCCGCTTGTGTCTGGAAAAGTCTTCTTCCGTGGCATTAAGTGAAGCCCAGCAGACAGTGTCACAGTAAAAATCGGCAGCAGTGGCTGCGGAGGGCTGAGTTTGTCAACTCCTATGGCTCTGATGCAATTTAGCTTCCCCCAGCCGCGGCTCCACATTTCATATCCACGCTCCCTTCCTCTCGCCTGCCAACTGCTCCTTCCCTCTGAGGCCACTAAAAGGAATGGCCTTGTTCTTCTCCACAATAACTTTATCAATAAAGCATGGAGGCAGTTTGGGGCAGCGTCAGGCCGGGCCTGCTGAGGCAGTGGGAAGGCATTGATTTTTAGGGGGTTTGCTGTCGCTAAACACTGTTGTGCTTGTTCCTAAGATTGGCGATAAATAAGAAAAACACGAGTCTGTGGCAAGAGGCGATCAAAATAATGAAGCTCGATTGCAGAGTTACTGACAAGTGCTATTTGAGAAGAAACTCACTAACAGCTGAGGCATGAATTGCTTGAAAGGCTCCAAAAAGCTCCACACACCTTATAAGCATGCTGATTTGAAGTGAGATGCAAAAAGTGACACTAATTCCTGCAATCTGAGTGCACTGAGTAAAAAATACTAAAGCACGACAGAAAAGAGACAACTAATATCATATAGCAATAAATGTTGTTTACCTAGTCAAGTGGGGCATTGAACTTTACAGCCTTTAAAAGAATATCCACTTGTGCTTGATGTGTGGCCTCTATGCTCTATGCAAAGCTAAATGCTCAAACAGCCTATAAATAGAGCCACATTTTTACGAATATTCGATGACTTGCAGACACCTCAAAGCCAACATTTCTATTCAAGTATGTTCATTAATAGCTTGTTCCTTGAGTTCTCTAAAGTATTGACGCGGTCTGATAAAAGCACAGTAGTTTTTGTCACACAATACAGTAACACCTTCATCTGTGTTCGCTGACATATTGAGTACAGGAAGCAACAGTGCAACTGTATATATTTTGTATGTATTATACAGTTATCATACACACATACACACACACACACACACACACACACACACACACACACACACACGCACAAACACACACACACACACACACACACACACAAACACAGAGTCATATCACTGCCCTACATCCTCAGTAAGTGTGATTCGTGTTTTCTTACAGCTGGGTGGCTGGCATTTGTTGGATATGTTTGAGAGCTCATCTGCAGAGCACAGCCCTGGACATGATGTCCTGATGGATTTTACAGAGTGGAACTCCACTATCAACACAAACAACATGTTATAGTGGCGAAGTCCAGCTCCGAACAGCAAGGCTGACCAGCCACTTTCTCTCTGCCTGGGTTATGGTGATATGGACATATTTATGCACCAAGAAAACGGATGCAGAATGACGAAATAAAATTTTTTGAAATGAGTTCTTTTCAAATACTGAAAATGTATTTTGGCTCACGACTAACTCACCTGCCTTGTAGCTACACTCAGAGACCATTTTTTAGAAACACCTACTTTTAAAGTACATTCACAATTACAAAGTTTCAAATCTGCTGCTGCACTAATGTACTTTTAATTGAACGTCATTTTAGGGTTTCTGTTATCCATTTTAGGGTGTCTGTTATTACAGATAAAAATGAGAATTTAATAAATAAAAAAAATTAATAAATACAAATGGTCAGACACTCTCTGTCTCACCATTTTTGACTAGAGACTACCATAGGGCCACATTTTATTTGGATGGTGGGCCATCCGTGCAGCATTGACATGGTTGTGGCAAGGTAGTGTGTGTTGCACTGGTGTGAATGTATCAAATAAAGCAGCATTGCAGGGTTATTTGCACCATACTGTCACAGCTGGGTTGGGAACAATCCAACCAAAATATCCAACCAACAGCAATCTGTGATCAGAAGATGAGCCCTAAATGTAAACTGCACAAGGAAAATGATGAGCTGTCTTCTCTAACTGGAGGGTACCATTAAGGTAAGTATTCCTTGAATCACTGCTGTGCAGAGAATGGCTCACCGCCTAAATAAAACCTGGTCAGCTGTGGTCATTTTCCATGAATAAAGGATGAATTGTGAAGCAACAGCTTCAGTCAGTGATTGCAGACCTGATAAAATTACCAATGAGTGTGTGTGCAATGTCGTTGCACCTAATGCAGGTATAAATATTGGCAGAATCGTTCCGTGAGTCATTTGGTACCGGACCGCACAGAAAGACAGAATAAAAAATATTTTGTTGATTATCAGAGTCTGAAAGATCTTTTTTTTTTATGCTTGTTTCAGTCAAGTGATATGGCACATCAAAAATCTAGCCCACAAGCTAGCAAACATGAGTAAAACACAAATGCACTCTGTTTTTCGTTGTATCTATTAGAGATGAGCTGATGCGATATTCTGTATCTGTATCGGTCCGATCCTGACCTAAATTACTGGATCGGAAATTGGGAAGGACTAAAAGACATAATCCGATCCGATAAAAAAATACAGAAAATACATAACGTAATTTGCAACGTGCATAACGCGAGAAGATGCATCAGGTGATAAGAGTTTCTGTTGTGTGAGACTTGCCAACATGTCAGCAGTTTGGAGTTTCTTCAGACTCAAAGAAAAAGCCAAACTATCTCGCCCGGGTGTCCCAATACTTTAGTCCGCCACGGAACGTGCTGTGGTTTTTCTAGGCGGGGCAACCATCAATCTCCGTGAAACTTCACAGTCAGGTAGGGCTCGATGAGAGCTTTTCAAAAACCCCTCGTTTGCCATAATAGTCCCAGGAGATCCGGAGTTATATCGTATACCTCTCGCGGATGTCCAGTTACTTTTGTCCGAGGTGAACAGTTCACAACGGCTCATTTTAGACTTCAAAAGTTAGCCACCTTACCCCCAGGCTAACATGGGTCTAAACTGTTATGTCACCATTGTAACAGCACAAAACAAAGGAAGAGATGCTCATAATTTGTGGTTTGCTAATAAATTTATGGAGAGAGCTATAAGACGGGAGAGTTTTCAGGGATTGTACTAAACCTGCAAAAAACGAAATACTTTATACTGTAGTGACTCGCCAGTTAAACTGACTGAGCTCAAACAGTTTCTTTTATTAAAGTTCTCTGCAACAATCGAGGCACAACTCACACCACTAAAAACCTGAATCAGTAACTTCTCTGTCTCCGGCTCTGTCACTCCCACTCCAACCACACGCGCGCACGCACACACACTCTCTCTCTCTCTCTCTCTCTCTCTCTCTCTCTCTCTCTCTCTCTCACACACACACACACACACACGTATGCATGCACTGATCAGCCACAACATTTAAACTGTCTGCCTAATATTGTGTAGATCACCCTTATGCAGCCAAACCAGTTCTGATCTGTCAAGGCAAGACAAGACTTCTGAAGGTGTGTTGGGATATTTGACACCAAGACATTAGCAGCAGATCCTTTAAATCTGCTGGCTGCAAGATGGGACCTAAGGATTGCACTAGTTTGTCCAGCACATTCCACAGTTCATGTTCCTCAAACCATGCCTGAACAGTTTTGGGTGCATTAACCTGCTGGAGGAGGCCACTGCCGTTAGGGAGTACCATTGCCATGATGGGGTGCACTTGATCTGCAACATTTTTAGGAAGAAGGTATATGTCAAAGTAACCTCCACATGAGGGCCAGGACCCATGGTTTTCCAGCAAAACAGTTAAAGAGCCGTGCACTGCTGGCTTTCCGTTTTACCACAGTGCGCCCTGGTGCCATCTGTACTGATGGTAGTTGAAACACATTCAGTTGGCTGTCCACATAAGAAAGAAAACGTGATTCATGAGACCAAGACACCTTTCATTGCTCCATGGTCCAGTTTCGATGGTAATGTGCCCATAATAGGCACTTTCAGCTGTAAGAATGGGTCTTGAATCGAAGAATATGACATATGACAACTTTCTATCATAGCCATCAATATCGTTTACAGCAATTTGTGCTGCAGTAGCTCTTCTGTGTGATCTGACCTGATGCGCTTGCCTTCACTTTCCACACGCATCAAGTTCTGGTTCATTGGTTGGCCTTTGTTGGTTGACTTTTGGTGGTTCCTAATCACTGCATACTGGGAGCACCCCACTAGATTTGCCATGTTGGCGATGCTCTGACACAATTATTTAGCCATTTCAATGTGGTTTTTCTTAGTCACTCAGATTCTTATGTTTGCCAGTTGTTCCTGATTCCAGCAGAACAGAACTGACTGATCAATTGTTGCACAATATATCCCACACCATTGTATTCCAGTGCCATTGTAACAGGATAAATAGTGTTATGCACTTTACTTGTCAGTGGTTTTAATGTTGTAGCTGATTGGTGTGTGTGTGTGAACCTTTCAGAATTTATTGTGGAAAAGTATCTTAATATTTTATATCTGAGACTGGAAAAGGAATGTGAAACCTTGCTTTTAGTACTTGGTGTGACCCCTGGATATTGGTGTTTTTACTAAACTCTTCACTTTAGGTCCTTCCACGATATTTATATTGAGTTAAGGTCAGGACTTTGATTTGGTCGTTCCTAAACAGCGATTTTGTTCTTCTTTAACTACTGGGACATCTTGTGTGGCTACGGTTCTTGCATGACCCACTTTCTCTTCAGATCCAGTTCACAGATAGGAAAATGTCCTGGCATTTTCTTTTAGAATTCTGCTTGCTGGTGTATTTCAGAATTCATTGTTTCATCAATGATGGCGAGACAGACCCGAACCATAATTCTACCACCACTATGTTTCACAGATAGGATAAGGTTCTTGTGCTGGAATGTAGTGTTTCCCTTTCCAGACTCCAAATGTATTATATCTCATTTAGACCCAAATCATTGAGCTATTTTGGTCTCAAAACATATTTTATCCACAAAACATTTCTTACAAAGCCTCCTGGATTGTATATTTGATATTTAACAAACTATATATATAGACCAGTGTTCTTTTTGGAGAGCAGTGTCTTTGTTTGCCATTGTTGTTCAAGATTCTCATTTCCTTCATTATTCAATTTGAGAAAGGCCTGTTAGTAGCTTAGAAGGGATCCTGGGTTCCTTTGTGATCTTGCAGGCTACTGCCTCTTGGAGTAATCTTTGTTGGTTTACCTTTCCTGGGGAGAGTAAAACTGATTTTGAGATTCCTCTATTTCGTCACATCACTTTTCTGAGGTCCTCAGCGTTCTTTATTGTTCATGCCACTGTCCTAGACACTTTTCCTTAAAAAATAAATGACTAAATTAATTATGTTGAGTAAATGTACTAATTTGTTTAATGGTGCCCTCTTTATATACACTTTTAGGATATCTATGAAAATCTGGTGACGTTTTCGGTTGTATTTATTCGGAAATATCTGATATAAATGTAGTCCTGCCTCTTTCACTCCATCACCCACAACCACCCCTCAGTCAGCTGATGTAGCTCATTATTAGTCACAGTAATGCTTGGCGTATCTGTGGGATCGGTTAACACGTTTTTTTCCACTGTGTTCTGGCATATCAAAGAAGCAGATGCTTATTGATGAGGAAGCCTGTGTGTGTGAGAGAAAAAGAGCACAAACAGTGGTATGTGGTTTTCTGACAAGAGCAAAGCATAAACATGTGACTGAGCACATATCCACCATTAAATATATAAACAATGTACTATATGACAAACTGTAATGTCAAGATTAATGTTAGAAGGCACACATGATAAATTGATAAGGGTTTTATCTAAAAGTGGCAAAAATAATTTGAGACCTAGGATCCATCAGTCTGGTTTCAGATCAAATAAATCAGAGTTGTTAGATTTCTTCACAATTAATGCACCATTTCACATCAAACCATTCCCAATGGCTGTATTTAGACCTTTGGCAAACAAATAATGCCTAATAGACTATGCTATTTTAATGAATATTGAAGAACACTAAAACACAGTTTTTGCACCAGTCAAGTAATCAGAATCAGAATCTCAAAACTTTAATGATCTCGGAGGAAATTGCTTAGGAGTCTTCATCATAGGAAATGGAGATTTTGTCCTGAGGCCTACCTCAGACTGAGTCGCAGGTTCCTACTCCTAGGTTTGAGGGAATAGAAGGCCCCAGCACTGAATTAGTTGAAAGCAGTCGTCACTGTTGTTGTGGTGATATTTTTTCAGCAGTGTTCTGAAGGGCCAGATTTAGTAGCTGGTGACATGTGGAGTGCTGAGGCATGATAACACCTCTGTGTGAGATGGTTCCTTCGGTACACACAACACACAACAAGGCACTCATGCAGGTTTTGTCTTTCTCAATTTTTATATCCATAAATCTTTAGTAAATGTGTGCATTTTGTGTGGAGCAGAATATCACATGCACATATAAAGCATAGAGTGGTGGCTCTGAAAAATTCTCTCCTGGTTGGTGCTTCGCAGCCAAATCATATACAGGGGGCACTTGGTTTACAACAGTCTCAACTATAGCTGCACGATTAATCTAATCGCAATCGTGATGTCAGTCTGTGTGATTACACGAATGCAAAAAGCTGCGATTTAACCCTCTAAGTGCCAAAGTCGCAGAATTGCGACAAGACGTCATCATTAATAAAATAGACTGTAGTTACAAATATCTTGAAATATAGCATTTGTATTCCCTACCACTAGTTGGCAGACATGTAGTACTTCGATTCAAGACCAAAAATATGTCATCTTC
>JBBPCY010000142.1:13237582-13261750 GCA_037974405.1 Brachyalestes nurse | reverse complement strand
AGCTGTGTCCGAAATGTGCACTCGTTCACTATATAGGGCACCATGTAGTGAATCAGCCATTTTGTACTGTTGTCCGAAATTCCAACCGTCAATTTCACCCACTAGTTAGTGCACTACAAAATCGCTGCGTGACACGGCAAAATCTAGTGTACAGACACTGTACACTACATGAAATTACATATACCATCATGCACTGCGGGTGTCTTTTACCGTGCCCTACATAGTGAACAAGTGCACTTTTCGGACACACTGCACACTACTTTTAGAGTGATTTTGTGCATGTTTTCACAAACTTTCACAAAACCTTTCTCCACACTGTTATACTCGACCATACGGACAACGAATGGCACATTTTTGAAACTTGACTGGAATACTATTTGTGACTCCTAGAAGCATGAATATGGATAATTGCTCAGTTCAGAAAATTCCAGATAGGTACTGCAATATTTCCCCCTTTTGAAATTATTTAGAGGGTGTGATAATGCTATTCTGGAACACAATTTAAGGCCTGCAGATGCTGCAGCAGGCATTGTAACATGGCTGTACTCACGCAAGCACTGGGGAACCTCTCCGCTCCAGGTGCCATTGCCCACACAAGTGAGGATGGCAGGGAAGGAAAGTTCATAACCCGGAGAACAGCTGTAGCTCACGCTGGTGCCCCACTCAAAGTCACTGCCCTCCAGCAGCCCATTGGAAATAGGTGGTGGGGCAGTGCAGGTCACAGCTAGAGAAAGACAGAGACAGCAGAAAGGCATGATTATTATTTCTCAATATAGCAAGCAGTGATATATACATTTGTAGAGCTGATTCTGACTCTTCACCCTTGATTCTGCTTCTCAGCTCCACTTTTTTGTATTTTTATTTTATTCTATTTTTTCTATTTTATTCTTTTTATAATTATCTGACGCCGCAAGGACTGCACCTAATTTTGTTGTACCTGTTACAAAGAAAATAAAGATATTCTGCTTCTGCTTCTGATTAAGACCGTTCCAGGACCACAGATAAAAGGATACAACAGAAATTAAGCTGTCTTAATGTTTATTTTTATTTCTTATAGTTACAGTACTTATACTAAAGCTCTGGTTACAGATGGGTGATGGCTGTTATGCACTAGTGAGCTGCTTTAGTATGAGTGTGTTTGTCTGTGTGTCTGCCTTGTGATGGACTAGTGACCTTTCCAGGGTGCCTTTCACACTATGACTGCTGGGATAGGCTCCATTATCCTCACAACCCTGCTTCAGATAATGGTTGGATGTTTGAGAGCTGAAGAGCCAACTCCAAATACATCAATTCTCAGAGTTTTTATTGAAAAGTAGATGCCAGTTCCAAATACATCAATACAATACAAATACATCCAAATGCATGAAAATTTTCGGTAGTCTGCTCTATATTGCTATTGACAGGTAATTCCAAACTTTTGAATGGAAGTGTGCACAAAGAACAAACTGCCTTGTTTTTGAATAGCAACTGCATGAAGCTTCTCATCTTGACATGTGTGGTACTTAGGCTGCAGGCAGTACAATTTTTTCTTCAATAACAGATCCAGAAAAAAGCTAGCTCTGTTATTTCTGCATAAGTACATATAAGGGTGGGAACACATTTATGGGCAACTGTAGCACTAGAAAACGGACAGGTTAATTAATTAACAGCTTTCACTGAAAACACAATTAAACCCAGTGGCTGGCTTTATCTGGTATTAAGGCGCATCTACCAACTCAGGGTTGCACACTAGGCTGTCTCCTATGGTTATCGGTCTCCAGGCACCAATCCTAGTGCCTCCTAAACAAACACACAAGCATGGCGACACACACCCACACACATTTTACAGAATGTGTGGAGGCAGGGTAGAGTCAAAGGCATATCTTTGCTAGTATGTGTGTGTGCATCATGCGAATATGTGTTTGTCTATGATGACTCATGGGCCCTCTGAAGGCATGATAAGGCTCCATCGCAAATCACACACACACACATACACACACACACACACACACACACACACATACACACATTCATGTGTTCATTCGCACACTGTTCCACAGCACCATGAAGAAACAGAATTGCGAATGAGGTGGATTTGCTGATACAATGAGCAGCCTGTGTTGGATCAGCCCTTATTATGGAGGTTGCGGGGCTGCTAAGGGGACTAGTGACTACAGGTGAGGCTCAAGTCTAAGTGACGGATTTGGGACACAGCCTGCAGTAGGATAAACTAGTGCCACAGTCAGATTCTCCTACTGAGAGTTAATTGGGAAGATGACACAATGGGAGAGAGGCGCCATCCCAATTATGGTTCCAAAAACAATGCACAAATATGCCTGGCTGAGCAGGGCTTCTTTATTAGCCAATGATCATGCTGTCGTCCCCTCGCTGGCATAATAAAGTCTATAAATGTGTAATAAATCCCCGAATGCTGTACTAATATTCTGAATTGGTGTTGGACACGGCCTGATGCACATCCACGGGGACCAGACCAGTTTGGTGCTTCTAAGCTAATGAATATTTAATGCATGCTGTTTCACAACTTCAGCCTTTTTTCTCATAAAGATGCAGAGAGAGAGAGAGAGAGAGAGAGAGGCAGAGATGGAGAAGTAGAGAAAGAAGGGGGGGAGAGAGAAAGAGAGATAAAATTGGGAAAAAAACGATGGGACATAGTTAGAAAGTGATTGGGACAAAAGGGGTAAGAGAGAAAAGAAGTGTTGGAAAGAAAGATATGGAGAAAGTGAGAGGGAGTTTGATAAGTGCAAAGAAGGGGGGAGGAAGAGAAAGAGAGAAGCAGGAGAGAGACTGATAAAAGGGGAGGGAGAGAAAAGGAGTGTGAGAAAGAAGAGTGACAAATAAAGCGACAGAGCAGGATATATTACTACAGAGAAAGTGAGTAAGAGGCAGACGGTGAGAGAAATAAAAAGGCTCAGTAAAAAGAAAAAAAAGAAAAAGCAAGACAGCGACAGACAGAAGCAAAGATAAAAAGAAAAGGCATGAGGAAAGGAATGGGAGACAAAAGCAGTGAAAAGAGAAAGAAAGAAAGCCAGAAAGAAAACAGAGGACATGAGAGAGAAAGTGTGTGAGGAAAAAGAAGAGCGGGAGAGATTTGACAGAGAGACAGAAGCAATAAAAAAGAGAAAAGACAGAAAGACAGAGTGGGAGAGACAAAGTGTGTGAAAAAGAGAGGGAGCAAGAGACAGAGAGACAGAGGTACTTACAACATAAAGGTGCACACAAGGGCACACACACACAGCTTTGTGGATGGAGGGCTTTTTTCATAACTCATTTTGGGTCAGGTCCATTTCCGGTATATTAACATACATATTCATGGATGTGTAAAAGTGAAATTCAGAGCAGTTCACGCTGAGGGCATGAAGCTCAGACTGCATCAGATTTGTCCACACAACATCATTTAAGAGGCAGGAGGCACTTCTGCCTTCCAGAATAAATGAGACATCTGTGCCTTATCATAATAAGCTTAGCATAATGGCATTCAAGGCCAGGGCCTTTTGTGAGCACCCAGAAAGCAATGACCAAAGCAGCACACACAGTTTCATATTACCAGCACACACAAATGACAACAGGCACATTCAATTCAATTTTGGTAACTGATGGCATAATGACAGAAGTCATTTTGGCCGTCACAAAATTAATTACAACCAATATGAGTGCTGGAGAGACTCGCTGCATTATTAATAGCGATGAGAAAAGGAAAACGTGCAGAGCAGCCGCAAATATACATCTACATTCCTGATATTCCCATTTTATTTCCAGCATTATTGTGTCATTGGCTTTTGACGGTAGCATGTTATCGTGTTTCCTAAACATGAATGTTTATCATTTGCTCTAGCATTGCATAAATATAATTTATGGCAATGGTTCCTCTTTAAGCACCGCAGTCAAACACGACATCCATCACAGCACTGCTGATACGATGCTAACAGCAGGACGATCAGCTCCAGCAGGAGCATCTGCTAGTGCTCAAGGCAGTGGTGCCCAGATGTGCAAAGCCAGCAGTGCAGGCCAACATGCAGGAATCTGGAGCTTCATTTTTCTAAACATCAAAGAAGCTGCGGTGCTCCATTTAATTATGCAAAAGTAGGTTAGCTGCCAAAGCTGTGGCGGTCTGTGTGATGCGCGGTAGGTATGCATGTGCACCGACAAGCCACTTTATAAGGTACACCTACTGTGCCATGCCACGCATTGTCTATTTTATCAGCTCCATATAGCTGTGCACTTCGTAGTTTACATTTATTGACCATCACTTTTCACTGTTCTTTTATCCAGATAATCAGTAGGCAGGAATTTTAACATGCAGGTATTTTTATGAGTGGCTGTGTAATGTTTGTGTGAAATTAGTTTAAACACAGCTGTACTGCTGGAGTGCTGGCTGAGAATAGTCCCACATCAAAAATATCCAGCCAGCAGTGTCCCGTGGTCAGAAACTAGAGAGTGACTAACAACAAACTGTCTCTGCAAGACGGATCAACAGGTTAGATGTGTTTAATACAATAACTAGTAAATAAACTTCAGTACTGGAGAACAAAAGGGGTAGAGATTAACATACGCATTCACGAAGTGCCTTGTCAGGGTGTGTACACTACAGGAAGAATGTGTGGGGATATTTACTGACCATAAAAATATATATCACTATTATTTTAGCAAGTCATTAAATTTATTGATATAGAAAAAATATATATCACTATTATTTTAGCAAGTCATTAAATTTATTGATATAGAACAAAAGGGTCTGAATGAATGTCTGCAGCAACTTTCCACAACTAAATGATGAAGTAAATAACTAAACGATGATCATTTATTTTGTCCCAGATGATTATCCTGCCGAGTTGTATTGCACCCTTAATCATACAGACGCTCCTGAAGGTTTGTTGAACTTAATGAAGTGTTAAATAAACAATTAAAACCGTCCAGTGAAAGGAACTTTCATTAGAAATGTGAATGCTTTTCTTATAATACATGTGGGAATATTTCTGGGGTAAAAAGCCCTTTTTACAGTAGAATTAAAATATAATTCCCCCTATTTCAGAGGCGGAAACTTCATTTTCATTTCAAACTTTTCACTTCTGTTCTTCAGTAACACTGAAATTACTTGCAAAACAGTAAATGAATTAGATTTTCATCTATATAAGTGAGGAAGCTAATCCACATGTCTTTTATTGTGTGTAAGGACTATTTTTATGTTGTGCGAAAGCTGCCTTCCATTTTGTCTTGGAATGGCTCTCTTTGTGGAAAGGGGAGGTTCTCACTTTTCCCATTTTATCCCTCATTATTTGCTAGCAGTTCAACACAGTGGCCTAGTTAACCTGACAAAAGCTTTATGAGGAAAATTAATGGTTTGGTTATATGATTTAAAAACGGGTTAAACATTTTGGTTGAATAATGTCCACTAGAGGGCGTGAAAAATTGTAAAATATTTTAAAATATTTTTTGAAAAAAATAAAACAGATTGCATCCATCCAGATTTAATACCAATAAATAAATTATTAAATACCTACATTTGCTGTATACAAATATAACAACTGTAAGCATCGTGTTACCTTTGCAGAAGGGCACTGAGGCACTCCAGGTACCGTTGCCAGTGCAGGTGAGGGTGGAGAAGCTGTCCGCCTCCATAATATATCCAGGCTGGCATGCGAAGGTGATGTTCTGTATGATGGTGAAATCCTCACCATACCTCACTCCATTGGCTGGCACTCCGGGGTCACCACAGTTAATCACTGCAGGAGTAAAGATTCGGTCACTAGGGGCAAACTGCAAAGACGGCAATAACAGCATTCATTTTAAAGTAATTCAAGAGGCTAGATTTGCGAGCCGTAGCTCATGCCTTTGTATCTGCTTGAGCTAAAACTCAGAGCAATTTTGTAGACTTGAAGATAAGAGGCAGTTTCTATTCAAACAGAGCTTGAAATGTAATATGATACGTTTGATGGGAATTTTTTGCCCTGCTAAGCGAGCAACGCGATTTGAACTATGGAAACAAAGCTCATGGAGCCACATTCACAAATCATCTTAAACAACCCATTTATGCTGCAACAGAGATATCTCTGGGACCCCTGACTCTTTTATTCAAGATGATAGATCTCACTATTATGTGGAGAAATCAATAGCAGCGAGCAGGCACCGCTCCTTTCTCACAGGTATCCCTGAGGTTTAACTTAGAATCAATTCTGCAGATCTTTTACAATTACCTTTTCCTCCAATGGAAAAATAAGCAGAGGGAGGGTGGGAAGAAAGGAGGAATGCAAGAAAGAGTGCCTGGACTCCAGATGAAATGCCAAGGAAACGAATTTGCAGTTTTGCACTTTGCAGAGGCTGACAAAACCTCTTTCCATCAGTACCTTTATATCATTATTTCCGCTCCACAACATCTTAAATTCCACAATTGATTTATGGCGGGACATTACTTATTCTGCACACTCAATTTTCCATACATTTTGTGTCTTTTGCAAAAAAACTGTCAAACGTTGGTGTAAAATCCATCAGAAGCCTTGGTCATAAATGTGTCATGTGATCATGACAAATTGTTAACACAAAACGCTAATGTGACTCCTCCCTTGGACGAAACCATGCATCATGGCTCTGGGCCTGCCGGGTAAACATGTGCAGAACAACATCAATCAACAGTTCTTTGAGGTGCCACTACTATTAGGGGCTTTACAAGGTTTTGGCTTCCAGGCTTCAATGTTAACCTCATGAGATGTTTAGGGATATAATCAAGAGTAATGTTTCTAGTGTTATGATGAACGAAGTTCTGAAACATGGAGTGAAGGATGAACTGTTTGACTTCACTACCTCCTTTTCATTATTATTCCCATTCATCAACGAGACATCTGCTTGAGCTCTGAAATAAGCAGTACTGTTGATGAATATATGATAAGTTTTCTGTTTTAGCTTGCTGACTATGACAGGCAAATGTTCTGCAGGAGGAACTTGACATTCCATCTGTGCAGCGTTTTTTGTAGAGCCCTCTTGACATTTCTTCTTAGTTTTAAGGGAAAGTCAACTTAGTAGACCTTTTAAAGTGACATTAAAAGCTCAAGATTCAACTGCTCAAGGCCCAGATCTAAATCAACCCATCTTGTGGATTTTAAGATGAGAAATAAAGAAGCTAGAGTAAGTATGTTAATCCTCAGCAGTACTTGGGGAGATAAGAGTGATTGATTTCTTTATTTGAGTCACCCTGAGGACTCGAAGCTGACCCTCTTCTTTTTCTCCTCCCCTTTTCATGAACGGACCAAACCTCAAACTACCTTAGCCTTACCTGGCTTACTTCTCTATCCTCTATCACTCTGACCTAGGCCTACATTAATGAGACACTTCTCTTAAAATTTTCTCCCTCTCTCATATCAAAGGAATTCCAATTACCCCTTTGATGAGGCCCATATTTAATTTTCATGAAGCTCAGGTCCTGAACCCTCAAAGGCATCAAGAGTATTTTTTTAAGCTATCAATTGAGCTGTGATAGGTGACTACAAAAAAGTTTCAGTGAATTCTGTTCACATAGTTCAATATAGACTCATCTATCCACTTTAGTGTCAGTAAGAATGAAGAAGTTTCATTTCACATATCAGCAGCAGGCCACTTACACCATTTATAGTTTGTTTACAGTTATGAAAACATCATGACCAGTACAGCACACATTATCTAGGGTGAATTCCCCACTCACTGGTGCAGTTGGGTGCGGTGCCAGACCAAGTGCCGTTGGCCTGGCACTGGCGTGTGGTGGAGCCAGTCAGCAGGTAGCCCTCCATGCAGGAGTAGATGACGGAGTGAGAGAATGTGGTGCCGTCCAAACGGTACACTCGTCCATTACTGGGAGTTCCGGGGTTACCACACTGCACCGCTGTTCCGAACAATAAAAAAAAGATTTAGTAAAGAGAAAAATATCCAAGAGGACATCACCACTGAGTCCAACAGAGAATGAAGTTAACCCTTATAAGGTCTTCGGGTCTGTGGGACCCGTTTTCAGCTTTTAGCTAAAGAAAAGTGAGTGGCATTTCTATTCATAAATGTGATTTAACAAAGGTAAAGGGAACAAATGTAACACATTTTGTTTATATTACTTGCAAATGGGATGAAGTAAACATCTGCTGAGAATTTTAATAAAAAACGTTTGAATATGTTGAATTTGTCACGTTTGGGCTTGGTTCGCCCAGGCAGAAGGCACAAATGCAGACATCCATGTCCTTTTCTTTGTTTTCTTTTTATTTTAACAAGTATAAACAAAAGCTGGCGCGATGGCCAAAAACGTGAACACAAGAGAAGCCTGGACGAAACACAAACTCAGTAAACTGTGTCGGTGCACAGACAAAGAACTGGAACAGAAACACATGCTTTTAAACAGAACCTAAACTCAAAACAGGTGCTAACTGAAATGTATAATAACAACCTGCCAGACTGGCCTAGTCAGACGCCACACCCCCAGTCAACCTAAAAGTCCTTATACCATAAGCAGCTTCTGGCTGCTGACTGGGGGTGTGACAGAATTAGAAGCCCCAAAATGAAATGGGTCCACCAGACCCTGTAGGACTCCCTGCGCAGCCAAAAAACATCCTGTGATAATGTCTGTGTAAAACATCGCAACTTAAAAAAATATTTGAGCTGCAAAAAACCTAACATGCTACTTTGTTTCTCAACTCTCGCACAAGACTGTGAAAGTGTAAGGAGAAAATCTGGAAGTAGTAAGTGAGGAAGAGAAGTCACCAGAGGTAAGAGAGTGAAGAGTGTAACAGCTGTGAGAACACCACGGCCTGACCAGAGTGAGACTTTATGTTCACAGGGCTGAAGGGGGGCTTAGAAGGAGCTCTGATGGGCTTAAGTGGAACAGCCTTGTGGACAGAATTCTAGGAAAGAGTTTGTGCTCCAGGAAATATTAGACGGTGTTATTGCATTGGGAGAAACATTTCCAAGCTCTAACAAGCCACCGAATATTAGCCTACCTATAGGACAGTGGTCATCAAAAATTTAGAATGGGCCTAACCTTAACCTGTTCTTTTCCTCATTTCTTGAACAAACAGCCTTCTATCGTGAATTGATATCACCTATTTTTCTCTTTAGTGTACTATTAGCTTACAAATACTATTAGTTCATCTAACAATGCATTTTGAACAATTGGTGTTGTTTTTTGTGGTGTTTTCAATCACAACAAGAAACAATTTTTATAAGATGCTAAACAAAAATTGAGGTGTAAACAAAACACTGTGGTTAGACCAATAGTATGTATGCTCCTACATAGCACCACCAATTAATCAAGTATGCTACTAAGTCCTCTTAAAGTTTGTGTAAGTACATAAAGGGACATGTTGCTTGTTAATGGTAAAACCAATTAAGTTTTATGTCATATTTGCATTTAAACTAGCTAGAGTCCTGACAATGCCTCAGCCATCAAACAAGCACAAATGGCCTTGCTCTCTCTGAGTCTCACTCTGTTTGATAGTATACAGTGCGAGCGTCTGCTATAATTGGCTGATGGCCTTCTCCTCCAAGAATGCCGAGCTATTCTGTGACTTGTACTAGCGGTAGTTCTAAAAATATGCAAAAAAATTAGCTACAGTTAGCTTACAGCTTCATATATATGTATTTCTCACAGACCGGATATTGAACAATTTAAAAAAGATCATGCCCACCCTGTTCAAGCAAAATGCTCTCAATGCAAAGGGTTTATGCGTTTTGTTATTAAGATGTTAACATACCACACCCTCTACAAATTTGTTCTCTGTTATTTTGCCAGCTCTTTGTTATATAATAGCTAGGCCACAGAGATTGTATAAAACCAGCAGGGAGTATCAGACCCCATAAGGTTTTTAGAACACCAAAATATGCAGGCAGGTCATGATGATAATGCTGCTGGATGAAAATGTGTGCCAGCAAAGGGTAGGGGAAGCAAAAGCAATCATTCAGGCCCAGTGAGTGTGTATTTGTGCTCTGCAGAGATTTGTGATGAAATTCAGGCCCCAAGCCATCCAGCAGCAAGTAACTTTGTTCGATTTCACTGCCACGGCCCGTTCTGAGTGTATGTATGCCCTAACAGCCTAATTAAACCATACAGGGCTTTAATAATAACATTAGGCATTCTGGGAATTTCAAAGGCCTATGGTTACCCTGTCTCTTGTGCATATGTTTTTGACAATTCTAAATTCACAAATTAGGCCTTGCTTCGAGATCAAACCCAGAGCAGACATGGCGGAACAGAGCGAGAAAGAGAGTGGGAGGGGGAGAGACAGAGGGAGTGAGACCCATCTGAGGCAGCTAAGATGTCATTTCCCTTGAGGCCAAAGAGGTTAACAATCTGTACCTATTTAAGTGCCAAGCCAAACTGTGCTTTCGCTTGGAAGAATGATGTGGAATGTAACCGCCAATCGGTATGGCAGCCTATCACCCTGAAGTCATGACAGAGACAGAGCTGGGACCGGCATGCACTTTCTTTCTCAAGCAACCTGAGCACTCTCTTTGTTACGAGATGACACAGTGACCATTGTGAATCCCTCAGAGTGTGTCACTTTGCAGCACAACACCTTCCTCCTCAATTACGCACTGATCCTGCATCCCACCGCCACCTCTCAGGAAACCATGGCAAAACAATGGCCAGACTCCTGTTGTGTCTATCCTCAATGGGTGGTCCAGTCTCAGGGAAAAATACCATTATTAGAGTCTTGGGACAAGGAAACAAGATGCTGCTTTATGGCTCTCTGTCACAAGCAAGACTTGTTTGCCCCTGCTTGATCTTTTTCTTTCCAGCTTCTGTGTACAGTGCCTTTGGCTAAGAGGGCTCTAGTTGCAATACAGGGTGTGGGATCTCACAAGACATAACTGTTACAACACAATGTTTACTCTTTAGGAAAGTGACCAAAGAAGCAAAGGAGCTAACAATGGGTTTGCTACATGCTACTGTCTTGATGGCAGACAATCTGTTATAGCATGTCTTGTGAAAAAGACTTGCGAGACTGTCTTATTGATTATGCAGTGACTTACTACCCCTGGAAATAGTTACTTAAAGGGATGATCACGAATAAGACATTGCAGGGCTGTACACTTTTTTACATTCTAGGGCTTGTCCTATGAGGCACATGTCAGAATTTAAAAGCTACTAATGAATTTAATATAAAAATATATCTCAATTTTTCATCTGGATTGCTGGTCATGGTTACATAGAGCATTTTGTCGATTAGTGTGTCACCGGCTGCTTGACAGAGCATACTACAGACACAACTCCACTGTCAGGTGCTTCATTGATAACGCTGAGCTAGTATTAAAGCTCTCATGTTTTGCAGCAGAACAGAAACAATAAATACACTTATATAATATACATTGGTTCTTGTTGCAATGCTTCAATTAGTATGTAGACAAGGTTCCTCTTGCTGATCTACAAAAGCCAGTGATCTTTCCACAGAATTTGTTATTCAAAAATGTGAGCAAAACTGTTGAACTGTACAGTCCTAAAAAGTTTTAACATCCAATCAGATTTGATTGTTTTTTTAAAGAATATGTGTTTCCACATGAAATAGACATTGTTTCATGATTTAAAACATCATCTCTGCATGCATAATACTGCCTATATAGATTGTTGTATAGATATCATGACACCACATCTTCAGCTGTTCCATGTTTTTATCCAGCCCCTGATCAGAGTCCTCAGAATTCCAAAACGGTTCCCATTCTGTCTTAGTCCCAGGTCCAAACACACCTGAAAAATTCCTTTAACAACACTGAATCCTTGGTACAGGCAAATTAGGTGCCAGATTAAAGCAAAAACAGGCACTGTAATGTCCGAATGACTGGTTTGAGAACCACTAAAAATTGACATATATTTTTAATATGTGAAATATATTTAAATACCTTGTATTTCATTCCAAAACGCACACCAAACAGTAAAATGCATTCTCAAAAACTGCAGAGTACATTTCCAAAACACACTCCACTCAATATTTTTTTTTCCATAACTATACCTAATATGCAGGACATTGAGGTTGAATCAAAACAACTAAATGGATTATGAAGAGCAAGACAGTGAAGAGTGAAAGAAGATTTTGTATAATCTGCAAGATTCCAATTGTTAGCAGCACTGTGTGTGCAACTCTGAAATGGTTACAGTGAAATTTGCTGAATTGAATCACAGATTAAATAGAATATTAAATCTCTTTTCCTTTGAATTTCACTCAGAAGGCTAGATCAAAGAGACTAAAATAACCCCAACTGTACAGGAGAGGAGCGCTCACGTTTCGACCCTTAAGATCAGTTTGTGGGGGTGAAAAAGAGGAAGCAAGACAGAAGTAGTGGGGGATTGGAAGTGACAGAGGAAAGTAGGCTGCGTTTGTAGCTGATATGCCACAGTGGCTGTACTTTGCTTACGTTTGCAGGAGGGCTGAGTTCCAGACCAGGTGCCGTTGGGGAAGCACATTCTCTCTGAGGAGCCAAAGAGCACGTAGCCTGTAGCGCAGGTGAAGTGCACCTTACTGCGGATCCGAAAATCACTCTCCTCCCGGCTCCCATGAGAGGGGACACCTGGATCTCCGCAAGTTCCAGACGAATCACCTTCACACACAAAAGCAGAGAGGCAGAGAGAGAAAGAAGGAGGGATACATTTGAGGCAGAAAGGTGATTTAGATTATACATGAAGTGGAAAGCAGCATCAGACATATGACACCTGTGATAGCTCTCAAAGTCACAATCTGCTAGAGAAGGGTGCAAGCTTTATTGGCAGCTGATGTTCAGTGATGAATACACTAATTATGAAGTCCAATAGAGGAAATGCACATTTTGACAGTTCTGTTTGTCAAGCACTGACATGTACATTCATGCTCTGATGCTGAGGTCTAATGATGAGAAAAACAAAAATCATGGCAGGAAAATGCAGTAAAGACTTCCACTTATGTATATATATATATATATATATATACATATACATAAAAAATTCAATAATTAATTAAAAAAGTAGTGTATTGCGCACTTTTATTCCAAAAGTACTGCTATATGAACAAAAGTGCAATATCATTTGGTTTGCGAAGTTTTTTTAACAGCAGTGTTCCCTTTAACATAGTTACACAGTTCAAATATTTCAAACTTAAAAACACAGTTCAAACTTAAACATTAATGTAATCAAATGAAATATAAAACCAAAGCTTTTTTCCCCCTCACGTTTTATCTAGTTTGTTATAGAAAAACAAGGTAGCCTCGGAGTCCAGAGCATGGGCGCTGGAACCATTATAGCTTTATAACCATTATAACCCCCCCGAATAAGCTTCAAGGTAGCATTTTTCGACAAGGGAGCATGGATCGAAACACTGCTTATAAGTAAATATTTTGAATAATCAGTGTTATAAACTGACAACAAACTGTATAAACTTAAAAGGAGCATTAATCATCAGAACAGCAGCGCCCATGGTCCAGAGCCATGATCAGAACAGTATATCAGGCACCTTCTGAGCAACAGCAAGTTAGCATTAATAAATCTTGTTTTCTTTTTTTTCTGAACAGGTACCAGCAGAAACTTTTTTCTTTTCTCAGCTGAAGCAGTCAGTATGTTCACTAGCGAGGGTCCTTGTTAAAGTAAGGTGAAGCAGTTGAGCACAGAAAAATGAACTTTCAAAAGAGGAATAATTAAAAAAACGCAATAACATATAAATACGCAATAAAATAATTAATGTGACACTAATGCATTAATGTAGAGAAAGCATAATTTCTTCTGTTATGCATCCCACATTTTTGGTGCACTCAGGTAAGAATTACACCAGTCTCTTGAGTTTCTGTCCATCTTAGCTGTTCATCTTTCTGTCCATCTTCTCCTAACTTTGCGCTTGATGTACAATCAATTGTGTTAACAGTGACCACCTGTCATCCACATTCCAACTGAAGGCAGCATAGGTGCATGGGGGGAATTTAAAAAGTTAGCCAGACCTAAGGCAAAAGTAGAGGACTGTTCACTAGAAGTGTCTGTCGATTTTTTTCATATTGAACAGACTTGACTTTAAACTGAGAAACCCCCGCTTTGTGAAATTCCCCCATGGACCTATGCAGCTTTCAGTTTTCACCCTGGACTTTGTGAACATCAATTCCAATTCTGCTTGGGAATTAAGCACTGAGATAGTGATGCAAAAGAAATTATGTGAAAAATGTTATTTTTCTTGTTTGTTGACAACATCCTTATCCAGGCAGTACAGAACTTCACTTTCATGACGTCCCAGGTCTGAAAATGAGTGACATCACAGGTTTAAATCGACCACATTAGGTTAAATGCTGAAGAACACAACTCATAATGAAGCCCCTCTGATGAAGCCCCCTGGAGAACTCTTACTACGACTAGACGAGATGATGTACAAAAGGACACAGCACTCAAACTTGTCCCATGTCAACTGAATGAAGTTAAATGACCCCCTATTGTTCTGCGTGCTTGTTCTCTTTAGGCACTAGATGGCGGATGCTGTTCCCCACACTCAGAGCTCTCAGGAAATTGAAAGTGCTGATTGATCTTGGGGGCTTCCATATACCTGAGGTTTTATAGCTTTACACTTCACCCAGACTGCAGCACCATCCATCATCCAGCACCATCATCACACACACACACACACACACACATACGCGCACACACACACACACACACACACACACAAACACATACACACACAAACACACACACAAACACACACACAAACACACACACGCACACACACACGCACACACACAACACACACACACACACGCACACACAAACACACATGCAGCAACTAGGCAATATGGCCCCTAAAGTTTACGGCAGAAACCACCAGGCAGAAAAGAAAGCAAACAAGCAACATATCACATCACTTCATCCGAAACAGAAGGCAGTGATATAATACAGGCATTAGATCTAGACGGTGCATGGAAGCTTCCTGTGGTGCTGAAACACACAGCACTCAGAAACTGTAGCACAAGGAAAACACACCGGTAAACACGCTGGCATGAATTTTAGACCAGCCTTGATATTTAAACGCCCTCACATATCAGGTGAGTCAACATCAGAAAATAGCCCATGTCAGGGGACTTGTCCACTTCCATAAATAAGTCATCATTTATTTAAGAACACAGTACGGTATAAAAAGGCTCGTCTTGATCTAATGCAGCAGTGAGTGGAGCGCTCTCAGTGCAGAGAATATGTGGAGGCTTGGGAGTAGAAGGCCCTGGGGACAGATTAAAATGGTTGTTATTAAAGGACTACAGGCTGTTCTTCTGACTTATTAATACACCAGATAGTACAACTGCTCTGGAACATGTACAGGACCTGTGCTACTTTCTTTGGCCATGGTCACAGCTGACAGATTCATCATATGATATGCATATGTAACCTCTGTGCCACCCAGTGACACCTGGGGCCAGACTGGAAACATGCTGTTATAAAGCTGATGTTAAGTGAGCTGGATAGATTTATTCCCAGCGGGTACTCTGCATGCTACAGTGGCTTTCCTAGGGTACCTTTTAACACATAGGCTTTGTGTACATTCTGACACAAATTAATTTTTAAAGACACAAATTAGCTGGAAGCTTTTAGTGTCTGAATTTGATAGACTACTTTCAGAGAAGAATGGAGCCCAAAGAGTGGTGCTGATATATTAAACTTTTAGAGGCCTAGTAATTACTGGGAATTAAAAAAACAAAAAACAAAACATTTCTATATATTTTTTTTTATTTTAGTTCATTTAACAACAGAATCATGTTTGTATTTAAGCTCTGCAACTACTGCAGTACTTCTATTTTGTTATTGAGGTTTGGTTGGAAATGATACATTTAAATTCTTAACACGTCTTACAGAAAATGAAGCCGAGATTTAGAAAAGCCAGATGCAGATGAGCAAGCTCTCCCTCTGGTTAGTGCTGGATTGAAGCCTTAACCACCAGCATCATTAAAACTTGACAGTAGAACCAATCACCAGTTTCAAATGGGAAAACCTCGTTCTAGACGCAATGGAAGTTCATGTTATGAGGAGCAGTCAAAGCAGTGGGTTGCTGCCTGATTGAAAACACATATTTTATTTTGAATGTAAAATGGAATGTATGTTAATAAGTCTGTTAAAGAATAAAAAACATGTTTTACAAGGTATAGATGTTTGTGTTTAATCTAGAATGGCCAAAATAGATTCAAGCCTTGTGTTGTTAGCACAGTGCTAACCTAAAGCTATAATGCTACAGGGGCACTAGCAAAAATGAACTATATTCAAGAGGTATAATTTCCCTTTTTTGACTGTGCTTTGATATTTATGGTCTGAACCGAAGGCCCAGTTCTAACAGTCATGGTTTTGCAATGCATTATACATGATATACATCACCAGGCAGTGCTTGGACTTTTTAAGATAACATTGTCACATTTTATTTTGCACTGAAAAGAAATGACTAATCATTATGTGGTACCACGTATCACTGAAATTCTCCTTTAATTTGAAATACTGAGGAACAAAGACATCTCCATCACATTTGTACAGAGGTAAGTGTGACCTTTTAAAATCGCATCTACCTCTGCTGCAGGTTTAAATTCTCAGGCTAAGATGCACAGCCAATCACAATAAACATGATAAGGTGTTGAAGTTTTATTTAAAGATGGAAAAAGACATCTATTTAAATAGAAAAGAGCCACTGCTACTGTCATAATGCTTGTTGGAACAATAATGGCTTTATAGTTTTTTATATTTCTGCAGTATGATGCCTACCCCTGCTAAAGAAATCAATATTCTTCTTGAGATTGACACTAGAAACATCTTCAAGAGCAAAGAAATGACCGAAGGGGTGAAATCACTCCACCTCCATCTCTCCCTGTTTGATCAGAAGCCTGCTATGAATGGTTCCAGAAGTGTCCAGCTTAGGCACGCAGTTTAAGTTGCCATGGTGATGTAACGCGGTAAAAGTGATTCACCATCATTCACTGAAATAAAAGGCAGGGTTAGTTTGAACTATGCTTAGTTTCCTAGGAACAGTATTAATCATTAAATGGGAACTCTTTATTCAGCATCAACCACAGTACTGAAATGGCCCATTCCATATATTATTAGATATGTTCTACATTCTGCAGACATAATAAAATATCTAACCATGAGGCTAATCACTACTTAAAAGCTTGTAAGCAGTGAAAAAGGTACAGAAACCAACCCCCTGTGTGTGTGAGAGAAGGTTAATACAGAGAAGTAATCACTGTACAATGATTCAGTTCATTGAGGTCAACAGCTATGCCAATACAGCTAAGCCATGGTAAAAACTTTCTCTATCACTTGTGTTCTGTCTGCTAAAAAGCTTTTACTGGCTCCCTGTGGTGCAGTGAACTTTGATCCCAATGATCATCATTTTCAATGTCATTTGTAGAAGGCCACTTAGCTGTCACAGTGGTTCCGCCAGTTTACAGAAATAATTGCGTTCTGTGTCAGCTTTAGACAAAATCAAAGCGACAGAGAACTGCCTGGGACACAAACAATGATAATTCATACATATTATGATAATTTGCACCCAATGTTTGAAAGCTACTGAAGAAAAAAAAATCATATATGTGTTCATCAAACCAACCTTCACCGCTCAAAGAAATTCTTCTTTTTTTTCATATTACCCGTTCATTTATCAGTGTTATTAAGGCACCACATTCTGGTAACTAGCTAATGAGTTAATGTTATCAAGTTCTAGCAGCAGGCCTGAAACCTTTTCCACTTGATTTACAGCCTTACAATTTGTACATCTGTCTAAAAATGACCATGAGCTGCTGAAGGGGAAATAGGTTCATGTAGAGCATATTCATAATTTAAAACAGTGAATTGATGTGCTTGAAGATGGTGAGTGACAGGAGAGGGACAATCAGTTTTCTATCTCCCCTGAATCCACACCGTAATTACATTAAGACTGTAAAAAAAAAATCCATCAAAAAAAAAATCATTAAATAGTCTGTACATGAATGGTTTGATAATAACCCAAAAGTTTTAGCATGTCCCTAATTGCCACAGGGCCCTAAGCAATGCTTATTAGCATTGGCATTACAGCCAGCACTGGGACTGTTGATTTATAATGTCATAATGGACGGAACACTCCTCATTCATTTTAGACCTGGTATCACTCTCTCTCTCAAAATTAGATTAGTTAAGTCAACTGCTCTTGTATGTGAGAAAAAGCTTTTTCATCACAAACCAGTGATTAAACATTGTGTTCATCACCTTCTGTCATCTTCTAGAAATTCCATGTTTGCCTATGTGATTTGATAAAGCTGTAGCCACTGGCATGTTCCCTCTGTAAAAACAACTTACATTTCAACTAGTCACAGCACGTCAGCTTCATCTGTCCCGGTGAAGGACGTTACTATGCAAAGCTGGTCAATGTAAAACTCCCTTGAGTTTGAAACCTTGGACACATGCAATTTTTCACTGACAAATGTAAGATGTATGCGTAGGTCTATTATTTTTGCCGCTGACATGATGAAAGCTTTATTTTTCCACATGACTCTACATTACAATGTCCATTCTACTGCAAAACAACATGACAAAAAAAGCCACTGCTTGATTGTGAGCAGCAGGAACACATTATTGGTCAAGACGGGACACGAACTCATTGCTTGTCAGTGTGTGTGTGTGTGTGTGTGTGTGTGTGTGTGTGTGTGTGTGTGTGTGACTGTGTGTAGTTTGTGGGCTCCCGGGAGTGTGCTCGGCTGGGAAGGAAGTGCTGAGTAAGCAAAGCTGTTGAAGGGCACAGGGAGTGGAGCACAGTGATAACTGTCCCACAGGTGCTGTTGTACTGTTGCAACAACAGCCCTGAGACCAGGCGACTTGAGAGACAGCGTGTCACTGAGTGTGTGGTACCTGTCATACAAGGTGAAAATTCTGAAGAGGTAAAGTCAACACAAACATACAGTCTAGAAGGAAAACTTAAACATGGTAAAGGAACGTCATCCATCACACCGATGTGAATCCTGAATATAGCCTCCAACTGCACATAACTATCGAATCTAAACATCTTGTCCTCTAGCAGTCTGGGGAAGCTTCTTCTGTCTGCCCTGAAGCATCATCAACAGAAACAAGAAACAGAAAAATTGTGTTCAAGCCTAAAATGGATTATTGATCAAAGGTATTACTGTGGTCTTCTCAGTATTCTGTGATGATTTAAGGCTTTAGAGCTATATAAAACACGGGACCTTTTTCATTCCCCAGTACTGTATATAGTTTACAAAAACAACAAAGTATATAGTTTTAACCACACACTAAGAACTGTGAACACAGCATCCAAGCAAAAAAAAAAAAGGAAAGTCTAAGCTCCTTAAGAGATTACAAATAGACTTGATTAATTAATTAATTCTCTCTAATATCCCACTGAAAAAAACAATTGAGTAATTTGGTCAGAAAAACTAATTTTAAGACCCCAAGTAAGCCATAATATGTGGGGAAAAAACAGTCTACGGTCTAAAGCCCTGGGTTTTCTTGGTCAGTGCGCAGGCTCAGTTAGTTTGCAGTAGAATTGCGATGGTCTGCACAGAGCTGCTTAACAAACTCAGCTGAGCTTTGAGCTGGTAGTACAGCGACTGTACTCATGTTGCTGCTGTAATTGGGCTAGTAGAAGTTCAAGTGCGAGTAAAGAGAGTGAATGGTCCAACCACTGGTTGGACACTGGCAGGACTGTGTGCTGTGTGCTAATTGGAATGCAGACTGTTTGGGGGCAGAGTGTAAATGGCTGCATGACAGAGCAGAGAAGGGTCAAATAAGGCTTTCCAGTCATAATATTGAGAGAATGGGGAATGAATGCAGGGACTTTTAGAGTGTAGGCAATTAGAATGGGCTACTGACAGGGTCTAACGTTCATAATAGCTGTGGCTGGCTTGCTTGTTAAGATGAGAAGAAAAAATGAAATCCTTGTACTGACCTGACGCATTTCACATACATAATACAAAATACACAAATATATGCATACAAACAGCCCCACTGTCTTTGTGTGGTAGTAAGTACACCCCTGATGCCTGCATGTGTATGTGGGGGTGCACAACTAGTGATTTAAGTCCAAACTGTCTAGATTTCAGCCCATCATGGTCAATGCTGATCACCCCCTCTACAGTGTGGTGAACAAACTTTTAGCCACAGCTTCACCAGCTTAAAGTGCTCCACTGAACGCCATGGAACATCTTTCCTTCCCACCGCCATCAAACTCTATGACTGCCCTCTGTGTTACACATCCCTAATCTGTGCAATAGCCTGTTGCTTCCTGTTGTATATTTTCTTACCGGGTCAAATCATTATGTGAATGACTATGTGCATTATTTTTGCTATGATGTGCAACAGTCTAGCATGTGCAATACTGTGCAATGTTCTTACCAGGTGCTAAAACATTATCATTATGTGCAATATCATGTGACATTTTCTAAATGGGTGCTAAATCACTTAATTACTTGCAATATATTATGTGCAATAATGTTACTACTTAATATTACTTTTTCATTACATGATATTGCTACTGATTTTCCAATAAGTGCAATAACTTACTCTAAACTACCACTTGTGTCAGTAGCTTTTCACTCAGCTGTGTTACTTATATATAGTATTTATACCAAGCATTTCTGTATGTAGCATAGGGTATTCATATTGAGCTTTTTTCTTTCTACAGATATTTATTCAGATTTTATTTAGACTTTATATTATATTGTTACTGTCTCTGTGTCTCTGTGTGTTGTGGCAGTCATTAAATAAGCAATTTCCTTCAGGATCAATAAAGTTTTCTGACTCTGATTCCAATAGTCATGCAGAAAATTATTGCTAGCTATGCAGTTGACATTACAAGTGAAAAGTTATTAAGGTCCAGCAGCAGATGCTGCATTTGGAGGTAAGAGATTTGTAAGTGAGTTAATGTTGTATTTTAGTTAGTCTTCGGCCCAGAAACACCCTCTTAAATCACCACACTTATCATCCCTTTCATGGCTAATTGAAAAAACTAGGTCTAAGGAAGGAGACAGGATGCCAGTTCTCACATAATTGACACAGGTCTCACGTAACTCACACATGGCTTTTCGACTTCGCTTCTTCTGATGTTCCTCCTGTGCAACAACAAATCACTGTGATAAATGTTCAGGAAGCAGCAACAGAACGAAGCCAAAAACAAACCTCACTCCAAGCTGAACGCCACCATTTTTTTTCTTTACGTAATAGTGATCTATGAATGAGAGCAATACATTTGTTAAGAGAGCAATATGTTTGGTTTACAGAGGATTTTTGTTCTTTTGAAGTGAAAATATAGTTAGATCTTTAGGGCAAGTAGCCTCCCGAGAAAAAGGCCTGAAATATTAAATTTTATGTTGCATGTAGGGATGTGACGATTTTAGATTTTGATGGTGCGATTATCGTCTGGGAAATAATCACGGTTTCACGATTATCACAATTATTTCTCACGTATTCATTTCACAATATAGACAGTCACATTCTTTAGAGGTTTTTACCTTTTCTTTACTTTTTTTTAAAAAGACACAAAAACATAAATAATACAGTGCATAAATAAATAATAATAAGTAATAATGTATACAGTGATGCATCGTAGTGAAAACAAAAATAATTAGAATTAGAATTAAATGTACAATTAAATGTACAAATTAGCTAATTTTCCTGACTCGTTTGTATTGAATTCCCCCAACTCATTAAATAACTTGCTACTAACATAGTTCAAAGCAATTATTTTGTATTACCTTCATCGTAGAAGGCTGGATGATGATCCCGCAGGTGCTGAGCCATGTTCGAGGTATTACCTCTTTTTGCCGTGATTTTCTTGTGGTACGTTCTGCACGTGAGTGACTTATTGTCAATCGCTTCTTTGGTGGAAATAAAGCCTATTCAGTTTTTGCCATTGTTAAGTGCGGTCAAGTGAGCCATCTTTCGCTGATTGTTCTAGCACAAGTGCATTGTTGGTGAAACATTTTCGTTCAGGGTGAGTCCCGCCAGTCTGTTAATAGCAGTGTCATAACCTACTATTTAAAGAATGGCAACAGAAACACGGTGTTGAGGAGCCTTTGCGATTAACTAACCGTGCCATTTTAAATTGCGGTTAATCGCGAAACCGGTTAATCATGACATCCCTACTCTACACCACGAAATGTGAAATTTGTATACACAGATTTGTCCACATTTGCACTTCTGGTTTTACTTTTTTCTGTTCATTTCCATTCAGTCCCAGAAGTAAAGCTTGGTTTAAGCTTTGAGGAAACAAACCTTTTCCCTGTAAGAGGAAAAACCGTTCATTCCACTACAGATCACAGATTTGGAGTTGGTTTCTTTGTCCATTCAAATAATTGATAAATAACCCTCATTCAAGTATGCATGGCATGCTCATTGTAAAATAATTATTAAGAATGACTTGACAGAGTGAGCTTTTTCTAGGCTCGAGTGGTTGAATTGCTTCACTGGTTTTCCTGAACTTTCTCTCAGCAGCCAACTGGTTTTCTAAGAGAGATGGATTGCCTGTAGACTTATCACCTAATAGCTCCCCCAGAGGGAGAAGGAGAGATAATTATACCTCCGTTCTCACTTTTTCTCCTCTTGTCACCCTCTGCACAGTCCTTCCACTTACTCTGGTTAGGGTTTGTGAGTGTTACCTTAGTAGTAAAATCTGCCTAAGAAGACTGCAAATATGTGAGTTGAGGCATAACTGGTCTTAAACTGGATGCTAACTAGACTAAATATATGGAAAGAACCGATTTTGGAACTACTGTGCTGCATGGGGTTTGAGACAGTCAGTCAAAAACACTTGGCTATGAATAGAATTCATGTATCCAGCAAGGGCCAATAAAATAAAATTGTAAAAAAATTCTCACTTTTTTTAAATGAGTGTTTGATTTCACATGCATCCTTAGTCAAAGCATGCCATTTACTCCTCAGTGCATAAATGGAAATGAAAAAAACAGTCTTGATACAGTTCTTGATACATCCTAGAACAAATATCAGCATTATTTAGCCTACATTAGTTTAGCCATCCACGTTTAGATTAGAAGGAGTTACATACATTCACATATGTTTTAAAGGGCCCATTTCATGAATAACTCACTTTTTCAGTAATATCATCTGTATTGTCTAAACACTCCCTTTAAAAATAATACTGTACTGTCTAAACACTCCCTTTAAATAATACTGTACTGCCTAAACACTCCATTGAAAAAAATACTGTACTGTCTAAACACTCCCTTAAAAAAATATTGTACTGTCTAAACACTTTCTGGTTTCAAAACATTCTATTAATTCTCCCATTCATACAGTTTATATTTAGCAACTGGATAGTTACAAGCAAAGTTACAAAGTTACAAGCAAAAGGAAGGATATGGCCCCTTTAACTGACTATGATTGCAAATTCACAAGCATACCATATGTGGTTATATTATTCACAATCTCATGAACAGTCTCATGATTCAAATTATGTACCAGGTAATGAGAGTGCTCATAGCTTTTAACCTCTAATTAAATCAGTAACACCTGATCATTGTACCACCACTCTCCAAGCAACAAGTACATTAAAAAGACAGATGTAGGAGCCAGTAAATGATATTGGCTCAGAACAAAAGGTGACTTGAATTCCTGGGTAACATTTAATTCCCATGAGTTGGGCCTTTTATTCCTGTTTGTGTCTAGCTTCTTCACGCTGACTTAATTATCATATAAAATAACCTTGAGGCTTGCTTGAAGAGTACCATGAGGATTGAGAGTTTGAAACAAAGGCTATTACCCTGTAACTATGTAACAAATTTGTGTCTTGGTATAATATATAAATGCCGGATTTTATAATTCCAAATGAAAAGCACCAGAGCTAAAAATAATCTCGGTTACAGTCAAGGATGGGAAGCTTTTAAAACATGCAGGAGCTAAGACAGCTCATCAGGACCCCATCTGGCAGAAATGATTGGTTGAGGGCGATAGCTCATTCTTTTTACTGATCACTGACAGAACGCCTTCTGCACTTTTAGCTTCAAATCAGAGACCATACTGTAGAAGTGCCTTCACTCACCAGACTCTGCACACCTTCATGACTGCAGATGTTTTCATTAATTATGTCTGAGAGGGCAAATGGAGCATCACACTCATTATAATGATGCAAGGGCCTGAAAAGTTTTCAGAGGAAATTTTTATATATATACTGTGTTTTATAAACTCAGCAAAAAAAGAAACGTCCTCTGACTTTCAACTGTTTTTACTTTCAGTAAACTTAATGTGTAAATATT
>JBBPCY010000142.1:13209088-13237482 GCA_037974405.1 Brachyalestes nurse | reverse complement strand
CTATGGGCACAATTTCTGTTTATGTTTTGATGAGCTATGTCTATATTCTTTATTTCTGTTTACAATTTAGTGTAATGTTCACAATTTTTGTTCACATTTTCCATTTTTGTTGAATGGAAACGGGAGCTTACATCTCACTGCTTGTATTTGAAAACATGTGAAGTAATGTATAAAACTGATGGGATCCCTCTACGCGGCAACGGTACCGCCCCTTTTATGAGGGACTACAATAATTGGTTAAGTCACGGAACGCGTGTCAGCGTTAGCCAATCAGAGACAGAGACTGCATTGTGTACACAAGTGTGCACAGAGAGAGGGAAAAAACACTCGACTAGTCAACTTTTGTTAATGCCCTAATATAAATATATATATATGACAATAAGAGAGAGAGCGAGAGTGAAAGAGAGAGGGAGAGAATGAAAGGGAGAGAGAGAACGAGAGAGAGAGAAAGAGAGAGAGCCTGGGGCGGACTGAGAGGAAGAACAGACAAGCACCTTTTATTCCGTAATTACAGAGGAGGCCTGAACCTACACTCAAGTAAAAGAGACTCACTGAGGAGAAGCAGAAGGAGGAATGAAGTCCTCAGCTGTCACCAGAACAGAATGAAACAGAAAAAAACGGAATTATCCACTTCATGTGAACTTTAGACACTATTACCATCTTTAGACACATTTGTTCA
The DNA here is from genome assembly GCA_037974405.1 of Brachyalestes nurse. NCBI lineage: Eukaryota > Metazoa > Chordata > Actinopteri > Characiformes > Alestidae > Brachyalestes > Brachyalestes nurse. The sequence goes on along the minus strand of JBBPCY010000142.1, from coordinate 13,236,803 downwards.
CATTTCTTTCATTTAATCTCCTCATTATTACAAAAAATTTACACCAACAAGGAGATTCAAATCAAAGAATGAGGAAATGAGGGGTTTCAAGACTTTTACACAGTACTGTAAATCAACATTTTTGCTGAAAGTGTGTGTAAATGATTTTTACCTGTAATTTTACCCATAATAAAGGCGAGAGGGAGCCCAGATGACAGGTCGGGAGCTCTGTGGGTGGAGCGACGCTGTTAGTGTGTGTTTGTCGGCCGTAAATTCTGACATCCTGACTTTAAAGTTTGCTACTGTGCTCTTCGTTACACAGCTCCTGTAAAAGCTCTTAATGGTTAACAGATGTTGGCACAGCTGGCCTCTTCAGGTAACTCAGTTAAAGGTGACATTCCATGCAAAACTCACAGTCCTGATCTATTACACCCATCTTCTAACCGAGATTTTCTACAATTTCACATTATTTGTTTAATATTTACTACAAATACACTCAACATTCTTTACTAACAAATACGTTTAATGAGGATCTCCAGATGTTTAAGGAGCTATTAAGAGCTGAAACAGTAACGAGTTCATTTAAAGTTAAAGGACAGTCTAGAATTGGACTCTGTATCACCAACAACCAGTTAATAGGAGTCAGACCTGCACTGTTACAGATTCTCTTAGAAAGGAGACTGGCTTTATTTCACACATTTTCATTTATAGTTGTTTAACCAACAACTTTCCAGTTTAGTGAGGTTAAAAACCCCCAGTTTATTAAAATAAATGCATAAGCGATAAAAAAAAACCTGTAGGGTGCTAAAACTTTTGACTGGTAGCGTAGCTCCTGCCCGAGATGCTGAGAACTGTGACCCACCCCCAAAAATGACTACAATGGTCTTAAGTTCTCTACAGTGGACCAGTGATTACATTATGAAAAACCTTAATGAGGTGTAATTCCCTGGTAATTAAGATGAACTGAGAAAGATGATGATGATGACTATTATTACATTATTATTATTATTATTATTATTGTATCACATCCTACCTTTATCTGGTGAGACGACTGCGGTTCTTTGATGTCTTTCAGTAAAGGTTCGTATTCCGACATGGTTCCGTTTTCTTTACCCATTTTTTGCAGTGCGTTTTCTCTCCTGGGTTCTCCCGACGGACCCTCTAGAGCTGTTTAACGAGGCTCCAGTGGAACCGACAGAGCAGGGTGTCGAGAATATAAGCGCAGAGGCACAATCGGAGAGTTGTTCGCATGACCCGAGTTCACGGAGCGCCTTCAAACTGCAGCATGACGGCCGGGTTGACTCAGGGTGATGCTACTGCTGCATGACCGGCTCACACACACTGAGCGTACACACACACACACTCACCCTCCCACACACATGCCGGCTGTGAATAAAGCGTTGGACCCGCCTGGGCTGTATCTAACACCGATTCCACGGCCACACACTCTCACACACACACACACACATACCCACACACTCACGCTCCAACAGGCTTACCTTCAGCCGCACATGTGGAGAATCCTCAGCTTCAGCCATTCTCAGCGTTCCACGAATTTGGACGAAACACAGGAGCGTGGAGAGGCTTTGGCAGGAGGAAAGGTGCAAACTCTACTGCCGATTGATGTAATCCAGGCCGAGCAAGCCAAAACTTCATGCCGAGGGGGGCGGGAATGCGGGTGGCGAGAGGGTGCCTGCTTAACCTGCAGCTTATTAACTCGGATCTTAAACGCCCTTCATTTGGAGGAGGCCTCCCAGTCACTGCAGCAAAGTACGCCAGGCCGAACGACTAATATCACCATTATTATCTCACAATATACACATTTTTGCTCTTTTGCTGGGGTTCTGATGTGCCGATCACAAAGAATTCATTGTTGCTGGAGTCAAGTGACCAGCAAAAGGCCCATAAAGCTTCTTTGACCTTCTGAGTGAAGAACCCAGCACTGGCCAGAGCTCTTGTCTCCATGTAACCAAAGCTTAGAGACCCAAAATACCCTTCAGATAAGACACGGGTGGGGTGCCAGTGGGAAGCACTGAGCGACTCGAGCGATCGGACAACCAGTAGAAGTTTGGGTACAGAAAGGAGATGGCAGGTCAAGCCGAGCCATGATTGATGCTCAAAGGGCTCTAGGATCAGGCTTTGATCATGAAGGTGCATTTTTGGCTTTGTGTGCAAGCATCAGGGTTCCAAGTCTGATGAGAAGAGCTACCAGAAGGCAGTGAAGCCAGGTCTCTTATGGGCCCAGTAACTGTAGGTCCTGTCCTGAAAGTTAATGTCTCAGGTTGGTACATCGTACTTGTACAACTGTGTATGTGACAAATAAAGAATCTTGAATTTTGAATCTTGAATCTTGAACCCCATCAAACTTTGTTTGGTTAAATTTCAGTTGACAAAAATTTTCTTTGACTCTAGCAGCACCCTTCCTGTTCAAACTAAATTTTTCGCGCCACAGCCCCTCCTATTCAATGAAATGTTCCCCTCCCCTGATGTACATTGTCAAAACCAACCTATAACAACCAAAAACAGCCCACTGATGCTAAGCAGAAGTGGTCCCACAACCGAACCCTGTGGAACACCACTAGTGAAAGTAGTCAGATTGCATTAAATTGACTTTAACTGCTTTCACTCCATCAAGCTAGAAGGAAGGAGGTCTAGCAACACCACCAAGACTGTGCAGGAGCTCCAGGAGAGTCCAGAGTCAGAAGAAGGTCACTGATGAGCTCATTTCTGTGAGTTCATTTATCCTCTTTAGCATAAATCACACACAAAGGTAATTCAAAGAGCTTTACTTTGAGAAAAGAATAAAAACTTGGCTGAAAATAAAAAATCATAAACAAACAAAAGTCCCTGGTGGTTTTTTAATGACATCTAATGATTAAAGGTGTTTTGTGGGTCGGTAGCTCAGTATGAAAGATGGTTTAAAAGGTGACCTGCGGCAGTTTCTAACTTGGCCATTGTTGCAATGCTCTTTTTTTAGACAGGGCCATTAGAAGAAAGTAAAAATCATAAATTCGAAACAAATTTAAGAAGCATAAATTCAACAAATTTAACGTGTTTAGCGTTTTCATTTCAACCTCTTCAACTTCAACGATTTTAGATTTTGATGGTGCGATTATCGTCTGGGAAATAATCACGGTTTCATGATTATCACAATTATTTCTCACGTATTAATTTCACAATATAGACAGTAACATTCTTTAGAGGTTTTTACCTTATTTACTTTTTTTAAAAGACACAAAAAACATAATAAACAATAATACAGTGCATAAATAAATAATAATAAGTAATAATGTATACAGTGATGCATCATAGTGAAAACAAAAATAAACAATGTCTATTTCTTTAGAATTAAATGTACATATAGGCTAATTTTCCTGACTCGTTTGTATTGAATTCCCCCAACTCATTAAATAACTTGCTACATAGTTCAAAGCAGTTATTTTGTATTACCTTCGTCATAGAAAACTGGATGATGATCCCTCAGGTGCTGAGCCATGTTCGAGGTATTACCTCCTTTTGCTGTGACTTTCTTGTGGCACATTCTGCACGTGAGTGACCTATTGTCTTGAATATGCCCCTCTTTATTCTTGGGCAGACTTCAATCGCGGTTAATCGCGATACCGGTTAATCGTCACATCCCTAGTTGCATGCAAGCTCTGGTGTTTGTTCACTGAAATTAGGCAACATTTTTAGGCTTGTTAGACAAGAGTTGTAGCTAGTTTTAATTAGATCCAATCCTGATTTGTTTTATCATGTGTACTAATTATGTTGCCAATTAGAAATGCTCAGAGAAAGTAAATTTAAGCAGCCAGAAAGCTCTCTGCATACATGGAACTTCTTCAAGTCTGTTGAAAACATCTCAAGTTCACGTGGCCCTGTTAACATGTACAGCTGTGTCTTGTCCTTGTCTCCTTCCCTGCCCTGGTGTGTTTCAGTATTCTTTTTGTCTGGTCTCTGTGGTAATTAATTTTAGTTCTCACTGATGTTTGAATTACCCTCTTAGTATTAGTTATGCTTTGAGTACCTGCCTTGGTTCTCTAGTTTCTCTGTTCCCTAGCCTTTGTATTATCTATAAATTCATGTTATTGTTTTCATGCTCTGTGCATCTTTATTAAAAGCCTACTTGCACATACATCTAGCCTAAAGTCTCCAGCACTGTAAACCAGACCAGCCAAAATGTGGATGTTGCAAACTGTGTGCTGTGGTGGCTCAAGACATAGGAGAAATGGGGACCTGTGGGATGGTCATGAAATTTTGCACCTGCTCCAACTGGCCTTTGTGGAGTGTAGTAACAAGGACATTAAACAACTCATAGAAACATTCATGGTCATTTTGGAGGCTACAGAATGGTCCTCACTCTTTGAAGAACGTTTTGGGGGGCTATGGGGCACAGGTTTGGGCCGGAAAGCAGCCGAGTGTTGTAAGCAGTATAAAGAGACAGGAGGCAGAAAGAGATGCACTGGAGCAGAGGGGCTGGATTCCAAACCTCAAAGGTTCCCTGATTTCCTTCCTGGCCAGCCTCTTGTTTTCAAGACAGTCAGACTGGCTCCCCAGTGGCCTATGTGGTCCTTGAAATGCCGTTAGTTTATAAGCCTACTGGGTCACATGTCCACCTTCCTACTAGGTCCACATGTCCACCTTCTTATGTCCTCCCCAGTGGAGCTTGTTTCCATTACTAACTCAATTCCTGCCTCTGCCCCTATCAATTTATGCGTACCAGTCCCTGTCTACTGTTTTGTCCCTGTCCCAGTCATACAGTACTTTGTCCAGTCCCCTGTCCAGTCTCATGTACAGTCTTGTGTCTAGCCAACTGTCCAGTTGTGTGCATCCCCTGTTGGTTTCCCACGTCTTACCCTAGACCTCCTTTCTGGGCTTGGGGTTAGACATGTCTAACTTTTGACTGGTGCTGAATGTGAATTTTTGTTTGCAATATACAGGGACAGAAACTAAACTTGTTCTGCCCTTAATCTTTGCCAGGAAAACCACAAAGCCTTGGAGGCACAGTGAACACTGTGGGAAGGCAAGAAAAGTCTCTAAGGACCTGAGGATATGGATGGGAAAGGAAAGATGGGGAGAAAGAGAGTGGAAGAAAGTTGCACTTTGCTTTCACTTCTTCCTCTCTCATTTTCCTGAACTATTTCTGGGTCATGAAGCTCAGTAGAGTATTGGGAGTGTATGTACACAGGGGCTGGAATGAGCCAGTGTCTGCATTTTCCCTTTACGGGTCACAGACACTCAATGAAGGTCTAATCTAAGAACGTGTGATCAGACAACTCTGTGTGTGTGTGTGTGCGTGTGTGTGTGTGTAATACATTAGAGGGGGAAGTAATAGAGACATCATCTTAGTGTTAAGGGAATAGGGATGGAGAGAAAGTGTGCAATATAGGGCAGAGCCCAGCACAGGACAAAACAGTCTGAAAAAGACACCAAACACCCAGCATACCCAGCACACCAGATTTTTAGCATCTACCATTCATAGTAGAAAGTCCTCCATATGGCTAGAAGATCCTTATGATTTCTCTAAGGTGCACTCTACTTCTTCCCCGAGGGGAGGACAAACTTTGTGGAGTAACTGCTGTTGTATCTGGGAAAATGTTTTTGTTGCAGCACAGAAACTGCTCATCCTAGGGCTAAATTGGGATTTCAGTGGTGGCAAAGCCTTAGCACTTTCTTGCATGCTGCCACTGTAGAGATAATATTGTTCAATGTATGTATTTTATACTCACAGCATTGACATTGAGGAAATGTGATTGCAGTAAATAATGATAATAATAAGAACAACAACTTCAACAACAAAAACAATAATTGCTTAATATAACTACATATCTAGAATATTCAGTATTATTTGCTTGTTGGCTATGGTGGCTATGAAATTAAATAAAAAAACACATGAAACACTGAGATGCCTTAAGTGACAGTTTTATCTGACTATGCAAAGTAAACTATCGACCCGTGCAATGCTTTAAAACGGTTTCACATGCAACATTACAGCAGGAGCAAAGAAAATACAATAATCTAGACTATTTAAAGATTGGAGAAAATAGAAAGCTTTACGTAGCAAGAGCAGTATAAAACAGTAGGAGAATTTAAAAAATGTTACTGTTGAAAAGGGAGTGATCATGAAACATCTAACAGTCTAGCAGTTCCGCATTGCACTTTTAAATCATTACAAATTTCAATCAAATTACACCAAAGTTATGATTGCTTCTTACATAAACCAAGGAACATAGGCCCAGGTGCTGGAGCTCTGAGCTTCAATCCCTTGTCACTGTACTCATTCCCTACCATAAGGGTGGACCAGGGGTCTGGGACATTTAAAGTGAAAAGTGAAAGTGATTTGAAGCTGTTGCTTGGTGAAATTCAATCTAATTTATTTACCATATGAACACACTTGAGCCTGAAACTCTGTAACTTCTGTTCTAATCTATATAGTAAGTATGAGTGTGAGTAACGGTTTACTCCTGCACCCCTGCCAAAATATATTTTTTTTCTGCTAAAACCATCTTTTTGAAGATGTACAGAACGCCACATATTTCTAAAAGGGCACCAGCATCATCAGATTATCAAGGTCTCGAGGAAAATGTTGTGGAGCTCAGTGTACCACATCACTACAGAGTGCATTCCAAATGCCAACAGCTCAGGTATTCTTTTTCTATGATATGCTTTCTGCATTCATAATTAATTCCCCTTTGAAAAGTCTCAAGGACAATGTGATGTAATGTTTCGAAACCCAGCAGAGGAAAAGTGTGGACCTGAATGAACCCTGGCAGGGAGGTCCTTGAATCCTAATAACGATGAGATTAGCCCTGGCCGCTTCCACTACGTTTATTTCTGAACTATTTGGCACCAAGTTTGTGACCTGCCAGAGTGTGAAGCTGCAGGAAAGTGTCTACGCAGAGCTGGTAGAAGGCCATGGCTGCTGTTAGAGGCTGTTTGATTATATGGCAAGAGCTCCGCAGGTTTTGCTGAGCACAACATTTTATTGCAGAAGTTAGAGAAGAGTGAGTGGTGCGAGATGTCCTGTCCTGTTATACTCCTTTCAGAGTGCGTGCAGTTTCCTCAGTTTGGCCCACGTACCAGCTTTAGGAACTGCGAGTTAGCAAAGTGTGTGTGTGATTCTGTGTGTGTCCTTTCCTCTGTAGTATCTAGCCTAAAGCAGATGGCATGCCATCTCAATAAAAAGGACAGGAAACATTAAATGACACCCAGAACCCACAGATCAATTTCCTGACAAACAAACACAACTCACACCTTGTCCCAGTGGAGCACTAGCATGCTGCCCTAATTGCCAAGAGACTCATCATTCCAACAGGAGAAAAAGATAAAACAAGCTTCAGCAGCAAATGCCTCCACTCCTCTCCCCATGGGGTCGTAGTCGACTTTAATCAAATATAGCCCCCGTAACACTTACCATCCACACTGCCACACTATAAAACTGTTTGTATATGAATTGCTGCATTAGGAAGAGGGGGAAAAATGACTTGTAAAGAAGGTAGTGGAAGCAAATGCGTGAGTGCAGCACTGCGCTGGGGCAAAGTGCTAGTGTCTGCTCTTCTGCTTTAAGCGTGCATCACTGCTTTGTGTGCCCACGCAGGGCTGAGCAGGCTGCACACTACTACCCACACACAGGCCCCAGCGCACTCTGCCTCCATTCAGTAACCAGCAACCTTCTTTGGGGAGAATTTCAAAAGAGCCAGAAACAGAGAAAACTCGGATTTTCCTTCAGTGCTCCATATGTTTATTTGAATATGTCCACGCTGAGGAACTTCCAGAAAAACAACTGTTCCAGCTGTTAGCCGATAGTCAAGAATAGTAATATTCAGAAATGTCCTCTTATCTTGAATGTAATCAATCACTCAGGACCTGTGTGGTGTCTCATCTGTGTGGTGTCTCTATTTGTATTACACAGTAGCTGCTACATGATCTACTGTTGGGTATAATAATGAACAAAATCAGAGTGATAAAAATGGGTGAGACAAGTTTTGATTCTTTTGGGACTCTTGTGCTCGAGGCAAAGGTTACAAAACAGCTCATAAGGCACATCCTCTTCAAGGTTTCTCTTCAGCTTTAAACCTCTGCTGCTTCTGCTTTAAATAATACTGATATATTTGTGACACTGTGATTTACTGATGAGGTTTCACATTTTAGACCAAATTCATAAGAGTGCCTGAATGATATATGTCAGCTAATCATTTTCAGCTTTTTGAGGTGGGCCAAAGAGAAAAGATGGCCTAGGCTCACTGTGCCGGCACTGCAGACACAGATAACTTGTGTACCGAAAAAAATGTTTGGCAACTTCAAATTGGAGCAGTTGATTCATTTTGCACGAACAGTTTGAACAATTTAGCATGAACAACACTCAACAGAAGTATAGCTAGAAACAGTACAGCTAGAAAGAAGAGTAGTAACAGCCATTGCCCAAAATTATGGACATTTTTTGTGGAACTGTTCCTTTTTAATGTTTCTGCCTCTGTCGGATGTGTATTCTGTAGAGTCAACACAAGGTTATGATATGAACTGCAAAAACTTGTTTGAGGAGGTCCAGAGAAGGTCATATAAGAAGTACAGAAATGAATTTTTATATGGGATGCTGTGAGAAGGTGTGTACCTCTGAAGACTATGCTGGGAGATTGGTGTGTGCATATGAGTGTGTAGGGTACCTGAGCAGAAGGGCATCGGTGCACTCCAGTGGCCATTGAGTTGGCAGGTTCGAGAGGACTCGCCCTTCAGCTGCCGTCCACCCGTACAAGAGTAGCGCACTGTGGAACCAAAGGTGAATTTGTCCCCACTCAGCACCCCATTGGGAGGAGATCCAGGATGTCCACAGTCCACCACTGCCAAATGCACATAAGAACACACACACACGGAGTCATCCAGTGAGTATAATTACAGTACAAAAAGGATTTCAAACAAAGTTTGTCTTTAGGTTTAATTACAGTTCAGTCCCAGCTGATTTCACAATAAGTGAGGTGCTAATATAGTTTCCTCTGAGAATGCTCCCATCATCAGATTGTGGAAGCGACTTTCTTTGTTGTCTGCAAAGCACTAAAAGTTAGGCAATAATGCAACTAAAACTTCAACTTTAGAGTGAAGTCATGTAGTGATAAAATTTATTAAAAGACTACAAACTAATTTAACGCCTAATGTCTGTCAACAGCGTATCTCGTCTGTTTTCATGGGAATTATGTTTTTTTCTTGCTCTTTAATCTGACCTGTACTTGGCATCCTAAAACTGAGGATGCTAAGGACATGTCCCCACCACTTTTTGAAAGCCTTCGGTTAGCTGAATGTGAGAATGTTAGGATTACAGGACTCCCTTGTACTATGTACACTGAGACCAGCAACAGATCAAGCCTTGTGTTAGAATTACAAACGTGTAAACTGAGGCCTTCCCTCAGACTAGTGAGGTTTATAATGTAGCTATGTGATATGGTATGTGAGGACTGCAGTGGCAGGCAATCTTGTCAAGGCAAAATGTGAGCTGAAGCTAAAGCATCTGTGCAGCTGCTGTCTAGAGCACCTCATTGAGCCTGAAGAGCTGTGGAGGATGTTTGGCATTTCACAAGATGTGCACCCAATAAGACAGGGATCAGCCATGAAGCTGGCTTCACTAATTAGTGTGCCAGCAAAAAGTCTGTGTTCCACCTGTACTTCAATTAATGCACTGATCTAAAGCAGCGGGAGAGGGTCACTCAACTGTTTCCGCCTCCATTATGGGAATGATGATAATTAACAGTGTACCGCCACTGCCAAGTTTCGGCCGTTTGCCTGAAAAAGCCGAACGCATCAGTGACTTACCGATGCACTCAGGCAGAGGCTTATCCCATTGGCCAGTGGGCTGGCAGGTGAGGACAGGGGAGCCGAACAGGTAGTAGCCCGGGTTGCAGTCATAAAAGACCACTGTGCCAAAAGTGAAGTTGCCATGTTCGATCTTGCTTTGCCTGATGGAATTGGCGGGTATCCCAGGATCAGAGCAATTGACCACTGAACACAGGGAAAAATAGAGGGAGAGAGAAGGAAGAAGGGAAAGATGGGGCAAGAGGTGTATGTGTTATTTGGCAGAAACATTGAGCAAGTGACTTCAGGAAATCTCTCCTGAATCATTATTAACGAAATGGTACAGCACAATGTTCCACTTTCCCAGACATAGTAGATCTGTTGAGACTGGACAGCCTATATGTTACATCTTTAGTTTGGAATTGGAAGTATAAGATTAGTTAGCTAACAAACATAGAAAGTCAAGTCTTTTCCATTCGCATGCATGTACATGCATATATACAAATACATCCCAAAATCCTCTCTCAGCCTGTACCCAACTCCTCATTAAGGTGGAGAAGACTCTTGGACGAGAACAAAACTTTCACTGCTAGAAAATCTCTGGGTCATATTCAGAATGGTCATTGCCACAAAAAAGACTCTAGACTAATTACAGACTTCTAGCAATTTGTGAAAACAGACCTAGTTTGATTTGCATAACTAACAGTAAATCATACTACGTCTGAGCCTCTTTAGTACAGAACTGGATACAGTTTGAGAGAAGTCCTAGGGACGTGCTTAAGGAAAATATTTGGGTGACTTTTGATTTTCTTAACAACGTTAGTATTTGTTAACAACATTAGGCTTAGGTTAGGTTAACAACTCCAGTGAACGAAATTTGTAATCAACGTGATCATAATAAAGTTTCATGGCTGATCTACTACATCTGCAGTAAGTTAAAAATGGTATAAATCAGATTTTTTGCCAGACCTTTAACAGCTGTGTTTTTAGGGTAGAACCTGATTTACTTCTTTGGTTAACAAGTTAATACAAACGGAATTTAAGACATCATGGGTATTGTCATATAAGACATTAAAAGGTTGAAATATAGATTATTACTGCTCTGACACATGGCCAAGCATAAACTTTCTAAAGAGACAGATCATGCGTGGAAACGGTCCATAACTACTGCAGAGACCTTGATTTGGCATGTGCTTTTCCCCCAGTAAACCCTGCAATGGTTCAGTCCCATGCAACTCATGCAAAACCAGATCCTTACAGCAGAACGCCTGGCATATTTCAGCTAATAAACGCACCAACAAGTCATATAATGCCAGTCTTAACAGACTCTATAATACAGCACTGGCACAGCCACTGACACGGCGCTGCAGCAACAGCGACTGCCCTTCCTTACCCAGAATGCCCTGCAGTGGTTTTTTGGAAGGCGGCGGATCAGCCAAAGCTCCGTGTGAATAGAAGACTTAACTTTTTTCCCCACCTTTACACGTTGGTGGTGGCTGGCTCCACTGGCGGGTGGCCTGGCACTGGGCCCGCGCCGGGCCCTCCATCACATAGCCCATGTTGCAGGAGAAGCTCACCACGTCGTTCAGGTTAAAGCCGTTGCCTATGGTGCGTCCGTAGATGGGGCTGCCTGGGTGCCCGCAGCTGATGGCTACAGAAGAGGGTGACTTTTAAAAAGGCATTTTTTTACCAGAGGTGCAGAGGCTTACACAAGGTCAGATCTTTCCCCATCTAAAACACCAACCTGGACAGAGATGAACTAAAAAAAACCCCTTATTTTTCTGGGCTCAAAGAAACATATTAGCTTTATATACTATTATCAGCACATAGCATTTTTGGTGAAACTGTTCCTTTATTGATGTAGTTAACCAACCCTGACTGAACTAGTACTATGTCTAAGCTTATGCATAAACGTTGCATGTAAAAGGACAAGTGAGGCTTTGCAGGATCTAATGCAAAGCCTAACACTGATGTGCACTGTAAGGATCACTAAAAGGCAGTGTACATAGAGGCCTTTTTACTGAAAATAATGACACATACATGATTCGCTTCTGTACTAATTTGCCTTCATTCAGTCTAACGAAAAGCCTTTGTTTTATTGCTTATGGGCCAAACCATTTTACTTGTGTTCAACTGCAGAGGTCTACTGAGTGACGCTGAATGGGTGGTTAACCGTATGGTGCCAGCGGGAGTGTGCATTGTAAATGGGCCGTTCATACACACCACGGGTTAGCTGCAAAGCCATGCCTTCAGGAAAGATGTCGCTTTGATGTCAAGGTTGGTTTGACAGTGTAATTAGCGAAAGCTTTGTGCTCATTTACGTACAGTTTGAATCCAAGCTATATTCCAATTTGTTCAAAAAAGCGTTTAAATAGAGCGGGATTCATGTCAAAAACCTTGACTATTGTGGGCTGCGACACCATGTTTACTTGCCTTTCTTGCATTTCCAGGTCCCATTCTTAGATGCCAGATACTCTTAACATTAGCGGTTATTATTAAGCCTCTTAATTTTGCCCATATGGCTGAGGAGGAGCTTATACTGTATAAGAATTTAGCCTTGTCTTCCTCATTTGCGACATTCAGAGGAGCGTTTGATTCCTCTTGCAGGCTCAAACACATTTTGTTCCTCATCACGCTTCTCCCCTGCTCTCATAAACAACCACAGTTCATTTGCATAATTACAGATGTAATTTGTTTCTCTTTGCACGAAGGCAATTTCCCTTTCATTTGAGCACCTTCCATAGCCTAAAATTTCAAACCAAATCACTGCATGCTAAAATAGCTGAAAACTCATGCTCTCTGTCATTCTTTCTTATTCTCTTTCTCCCTCACTCTCTCTTGCTTTCTTACCTCCCCCGTGATAATGATTACGGCTTGAAGTGCAAGGTTTGCTAAAGGAAATAGGTAAGACCGCAGAAATTATGCATGTTAAAGGAGCTAAGCCTAAAAAACATGGGCAGGTAAAGACTAGCTGAGAGATCAGTGGTGAAATCACTACAAAGCTTAGTTAGCTCTGGTTAGTTAGGTTCTTCTGTCTGTCTTTTATCATTTTGGAGAAAGAAAACTTGTCTCGAATGGCTCAGTGGCTGTGTAACTTGCACTAATTTGTGTTTAAAAGCTGTCTTAGTGAAGTGGGTATGTTTAGCATCAAAACCAGTGCCGCATCTCAACAGATGAAGAAGAAGGCCCTTTTGCTTCTGTTCTTTTTGGAACAGAGGGAACAGAACAAGCTGTGCATTTTTCACAGAATAATGAAGCAGAGGTGTGTAATTGTGATATAGGAACTAAAGTTGCGAAGGTAACTCCATAAACTGCAGTCCTACTGAAGTCCCTCTGAAGTCATGCTGTGTCCTCATTCTGTAGTCAGTGACACGCCCATGTTAGGAACTCCAGGCTTAAGCTGGTTTCCGCTGAGAAAAACGAACAGTGTTTTTGAAATTCGCCACTTGTTTACTGTCAGGCCCTGTGGCAAGTAAAATGTTTCGAACACAATAAGTTTAGCTCTATGAACGTTTCTCCTGCTACATCACTGAATCTGTGAAGTGCAGATCATGACTGCTTCGCACTGAATTGACATTATTAGACTGCCAAACAGCGTGAATAGCTGATAACAGTATTATTGGTATTAATTAATGGAAGACTAAAAATAGACATACTTTTGTTCAACATCATTTTAATGTCCATTACGAACAGTGTTCTACTAAGTAACGCGTTATTGTAATTTGATTCGTTTTTTAGTAACGTAGTAATTTAACGCGTTACAATTTAAAAATTGATCATTAGATTACCGTTACAATTTCAAGTAATGTTACGTTACCGCTGTATTACCCAGTGCTGTGCACAAATGCGTTCACGCTGAACTGAATCACTTCACAAATTATAAACGTTCACGTGAGTGACGTTCATTCTCGTGAGACTGAATACAGCTCGCTTTTTACGTTTGCTGATTACAGTCTCCCCTCCTATGATCCTTTATCCTCACATGTGATTGGCCAGAAGGCCGCCATGCTGCCAATCAAAACAAAGTTCTCAAAGAAGGGGAGTGGCTCACACTTGATGGGAGTCGGCTCTTCTGATTCACCACAAAACTTTGGCTTTTAGACAGCATGACACATCACTACTGATCAGGCTAGCATGATTAGTGCTACGAGTTCGGACATCTCTACAAAAGGCAGTTAGTTTAAACATTTTAGTTTGTTTTTTAAGGAAATCGATGTAGATTTAGATGTGGAAAACCACACATTTTGTTTAATTTTAGTTCAAATTTAGTTTCTGAGCACTTTAAAAGTTATTGTCTGAATGTTGCATTCCAGGGAGATAAGTTTTGTTTACATTTTGTGTTAATATTGTTTGAGTAAAATTTCCATATACAGTAAACCTGCACCTCGTTTTTTTCACTTTCAGCATAACATGATGCGTTGCGTAAGTAGTAAGATCTGTTCTCAACCTCAAATTTGTTTTTTAATGTATTTTATGTCTGTGATTGTTCAGTGGTATGATGGATAGAAGAAGAAGAAGATTAAAGGAAGTTCAAATAGAAGGATGTTGTATTGAAAATGTAAAAAAAACGAACGAACGTGAACTAGTTCATTTTTTGAGTTGTAAACTTGGTTCAAAATGTAAAAAAATAACACAGAATGTGAACTAGTTCATTTTTTTTAATGAACTGAACTTTTAACTAGTTCTTTTTCAGTGTGAACTGGCCCAACCTGGCGTTACCAATAAAACCAAGTGCTTTAACATCTATATTGTAAAAACAGACATAGTAATTCACAGTAACCTGTCAGCTGCGTGACATAATCTACGAGAGACCTAAATGCAAGAGTGTGTTTGAGCTGACTTAAGAGTTTCTTTAGAGGTTGGGGAAGTAACTAGTAAACTAACTAGTAATGTAACTAATTACTTTTGAAATTAAGTAATCACATTTGTAATCTGATTACTTTTAAAGGGAGTAATCAGTAATTTAATTACATTTTTAAAATAACTTGCCCAACACTGATTACGAAGCACGGTACATATTATTAACATTTTACACAGATCTGGGAAATATGTTTGTTTACCATAGGATGCAATAACAATTTGTATTGAACGTATTTCCAAACATGGGAAGGAGGCAGAGTATTGACAGATGCATTGACTTCAAAGGTCTATTATTCAGATGATAATCATAGTACTGTCATTATTAATTTAACTATGAGTTATTTGGTTATGAAACTAACATGCAAGTTACTAGATTGACAACTCAATCATGTGCGCTTATCATGTGGGTTTAATGTTTAGGGTTCCTTAACTCTTGTCTTGGAGTTGTCCAGCATACCTGCCAGATTTAGTAAGTGTATTTGAGGAGGGGAGCAACCAAACTGGGCTTGGAACCAGGTCCTCCAGTGCTGGAATTGGGGATGCCTGGTTTGATATCTTGCTGTCTTCTGCATTGCCTTTTGAGGATGCAGAATTCAATCAGGTTGGAATGGTTTCATTCATGAAAACTCAGTTTAGCAAGACAACTCTCTCAATGAGCCCATTCCCAACTCAAGGTTGCTGCCAGAAACCCATGCTAGTTCTTATGTGGGATTTGCTAGGTAAAGTTTTGGGTATAAATGCTAGGTGATATGAGTGTGGGCTCATTCTGACACTCTGCTTCTAAGCCTGACAATGAATCGTTAATTAAAAATGCCCCTTGAGACGGAGAAGGCTCTTTTGTTCCCGGAGCTTAGTGGATTCTTCAAATGCCAGTGCCCTTCGAGAGGTGGGAGAGTGCTCGGCAAAAGCACTTCACCTCAGTCAGTGATGACATCGAGACGTGACGCAAGCTCCTTTGTGCACATTTGCCGCTCAGACCCGATGCAGCATAGTGACAGCCCTTCATTTGTAGCAGCCGCAGCGGCAGTGGCTCACGCAAACACACGTGACTGGGCCTGCTTTCTACCGGTTACGCAACGGTTTACTAACTTTAACTCTCTCAGCAAACTTTTGATGAGGGGTGGCACAGGCACCGTACAACTTGCTTTGCTTTACGCTAACTGCAGCTGACTGAAATTCCCTAAGATGACAGTTCTCAGGCTTGGAAAGTCGAGGTGTTTTTTCTTGGGACGTTTTCAACGGCAAGTTGTGTTTACAACAGCAAATTGTCCCTCACTAATCATTTATATTCAGAGCTTTGATGCTTCTTAGGAGACTCTGCCACTGGCTCCTGCAGCACTTACAGTTCCAACCTCATACCGCTCCAACATACAGTTCCAGGCTTAGCAGGAAAGAGAGAGAGACAAAAGTGTGCGCAGACTCACGGACGCAGATGGGCAGCTGTCCAGACCAGTTGTGATCCTGCTGGCAGATGCGCACGGAGGAGCCAATGAGGCGGAAGCCTGGGGCGCACTGGTATACCACCGTGTCCCGGTAGCCAAAATTCTCCCCAATCACCTGACCGTTCACAATCTGCTCAGGCAGCCCACAGTGGCCCCCTGGAGAGAGAGACAGGATTGTGGAAAGTGCCATTTAAAGAGAGAGGCATGAACTGCACTTTAATTAAACAGGCACACTTGAGGAGATGGCACTGCAATATTAACATTAACATACACATCCACAAACACTTTGAGAGAGGCTCTTTTTTACCATCGTATATACTTAGAGAGATTATACACGCTGTTGGAAACAAGATACATACTTAGAGAGATTGCCCTGAAGAAGAACCTTTAGAGGAAGCTGTGTGTGTCATTTTTTACTGAAGAACCATCTCTCCAAAGTATTTTCTATGACCAATGGGTTATTTGTAGCCCCTTTAAAATGAAAAGCTTCTTAAAGTGAGAGCAGCAAGGTATTTTTGACCCTTTTCATAGAGAAGATAATTATATCTGACCACACTTTGAGCTGGAATGCCAAATAAAATGAGTCTGAAAGCCAGTAAGACCTTTTAATGAACCTTGCACTGCCTGTTTAATGTTTGGGGACACCTAGCTTTTCAAAATGTTTTAATAAACAAGCTTATTTTCTTTGTTGGTCTACAATAACTAAACACACTAAACAATGAGGTGTTTAACTGCAAAAGCCAAATAAACATCTGACACAAGTAGCACCAAATGTTCATTTGGGGCTTTTAGAAGAGAAGAGTCAGTTATTTATTTGGGCAAAAACCTGCTCTTCATATAAAACCCATTGATAAAGATGTATAAACGTAATATTAGAACATAGCTGCTTTACGTTAATAAAAACATTGCTCCTATTTTTTACCCAGTTGAAAAATAACAGTCAAAATCACCAGCATCAAAAAATCTAACCAAATAATCATTACAAACATTACTTTGTAGTGTAATGCAATGTTACATAATTTATTTTATACTTTTTAAGTATAAGAGGTGTATATAAATACAGATATGCACCGGGGTTGCAACGAATATTTAATAATCAAAAACAAAAAAGTCAAGCTAAATGCTATTCTGTCACCAGCAGTTCCGCACACCAGACTTTTTGTCCTGTTTTTGAAACGCCATTGCCAAGTATTTTATCAGTTTTAACTGCAGCTGTGGTCCCAAATAAATTTCCAACTCCTCCTGACTGCTATTAGTTAGTATTTATTCTAGATAACAAATGAGAGGAGAGTTGCTGTCTAAAGCAGCTTTTAACTTGAGCTTTAGTGGCTTAAAAGCTTGATCACCTCCCTGTTCCTTGAAAAAAAAAATCTCTGCTCTCTTTACTTATGCACCCAAACGGTACAGTAACGAATGCAGTGTTTCACTGATAAACAATGATCTAAATAAATGTAAATCTTATTTAAATAAAAAACGTTCAGTTAAGTATGACAGAAAATCATCTTTAGCAATGATCTGAGGTCTAAGGCACACATAAATTAAGCATAGTAAATAATAATAATAATAATAATAGTTATTATTATGTGATTGTGAGTAGGCTGGAGGTACTTGCAAGTGAGAACTTGGATCAGAACAAGACACAGAGAACAATAAACTAGAAACATTTACTAAATATTAAACTAGAGAATTAAAGGCAGAAAAAAAGAAGCTAGGGAACATAACAGGGTAGACATGGAGCGCTGGGAGAATACACGGGATAAACAACAGGATTCAACATGGCAGGAAGAAACAGACAGAAATAAAGGCCACAGTGGACCAACAAGGAACAAACATAAAGACAGGGGTATATAGGGTAACAGGAAATGGCTGGAATTAAAAACAGATTGGTGCAAAGGTGAAACAGGAGGGTACGGCCGGGGTGTGGCAAAATCCATGTGGAGCAGGGTAAACAAAGGTGGGGCACGATAGTGAGGATTAAAACAAAAACACAAGTCACATGGAGCAAGGACAGGGCGTGGCAGAAAAAAAGCGAAACAGAATGGGGTGCAGAACAACTAATGGCTGAGGAAAATCTGAATATTCAAGATCATATTTGATAGGATATTCAAAAAATTTCAAAAATATTCAATATTTACAGCCCTACCATACACTGTGTACATACGGAACATTTTAAACAATCGCAAGACCAGAGGTCAGATGAGAACTGTACAAACAAATTGAGAAGAAAAACACATCCACCACCAACAGCACTGGATTTTCAAGAGAAAGTAGCAGTGTGAAGTTGTCTACCTAGACACCGTGTCTCTGTTCCGCTCCACAGCCCAGACGACAAGCACTCCCTCACAGTGGAGCCCACCAGCATGTAGCCAGTGTCACATGTAAAGATAGCTGTGGCCCCAAAAGTCGTCTGAGTCCCAATCTTCTGGCCACTGGCAGGGGTAGGCAGCTCCCCACATGAGATGACTAACAAGGGAAAGAAAAGACACAGAAAAGGAGGAAAATGTTTCAATGTTTTCAGCCTGGTTAAGAGGAAATTGAGCCTTTAGAGGAGAGAAGCACCTTGTGAACCCCTTTCCTAACTAAAGCCCTCATGTTTAGATGGCTAAATGTTTAAGCCCTCATGTTTATTCTGTATAATCAATGTGCGGATTCCCTGATTTGTGCAAGTCAGAACACATTTGCCTTATTCAAATGTAACACGTCTTGACATGCTTCACATAGGAACAATTATTTTTCCACAGTCCGTGTTTATGTTAGCTGGGTGTAATAGAGCACTTTGCTTAACTATTTAAGCACGGAATCATGATCAAGAACACATTCGCATAAAATACTCTGGTCAGTTCTATTTCAATTCAGGAAGAGAAATGCCCTCAAAAAGAATCATCTGTCTATTTATGATGTGCTCAGATGATGATACTATATCACACCAGACCACTTCTGCAAATACGAATTTGGGGCAGACTCACTACAGTTTTTGTACAATTGCAAACCCTATTTCGGCTTTAAATAGTGACTCATTGCCTAACCATTTTTGGGAGTGTCTTACTCAAAAGTCACTATAGTGGAAGGACATTATTATAACGAACCACCTACTCAGCCCAAAAGCTTGTTTTGTTTTTCATGCTAACATGACTGCCATTTTTGGTGTTCAGAGAAATCTAACAAAATAGTCTATTTCTGCCATTTGAAAAGGGGCTGTTGCTTGTTTTCTTTGTTTCTGACAGGTGTTTGTCAAATGTAGGCTTGTTTGATCCTTCATTTTGAACTATAATGAGTTTTGAAATCAAAATCAGAAACATATTCAGAATCAATAGCACATATTTTTTGGTAAAAAGTAGATTCACATGATATATTAAGCCAGAATTTGCATACACTGCATCCAGAAACAGAGAGAGTCATTTTTCCACTGACAGTGGGCTGCTTTACAAAAAAAGATGTGAGTAATACGAATGTTTATATTTTGCGGGTCATATGATAATTACAAAGTTGCACCTGTGTTTATTTGCATGAACATTCTTCTCGTTAAGATATCCCGTTAAATTTGCCACTTCTACCAGTACAAAATGCCACTACATGTTTAGTACTTAGCACTTATTTCAGTAAATCTGCCCCTTAGTATGTAATTGGCTAGTCTTTCTACAATACCAATAATGTAAAATAAAAGCTAATGAAAATAAAAGCTAATACATATATATGAAAAAGGGGTTGTGGGTGTGTCTTACTCTGACAGTGAGGCCTCTCATTCCTCCAGCTCCATGCGCCATTGGCCATGCACTGGATGTGGGCGGGGCCCAGGCGGTAATAGCCAGGGTCACAGGTAAAGATGATTTTAGTCCTGTACTCATAATGAGAACCATTGACAATTCGCCATCGTCCATGCTCCAAGGAAAAAGATCCGATGCTAGGACAAACAACGACTGAGTGCACACACACACACACACACACAAACACACACCAAAATTAGACATATGTAGCAAGTAAAGCAAGATCAAACTAAAAAACCTTAATCCTTTAGTGACATCTGCTTCTGTTTCTGATTTACTCAACAGTTCATTTACTCAACATATGTGCCGAGCATATATTATTGTCACTATTATTATCCTTAACTGTAACTTGATAATTGCAAGGTTTATGCTTAAATTGAACATTCCGTTTACTGCTATTCTATGCATATAATGGAAAATGAGTCAACAGCAAAAAAAGTCAATACTAAACCGCTTTTGGTTGTGGGAACATTTGTTTGTCAGTGACTGCCATCAATTGGCACCACACTGAACATGCCAATATAATCAGCCCCCACTGCTATCCATAATTGACTCCTGTACCATAAAACATTCAAACGCTTTTTCCTGCATTTGAAAAAGAAGTGACCTCATTTTGTAGTGCTTTGTAATGTAGCCAAGGCATTTGTGCCCAAACCTTAATGGGTAATAACTTAACATTTTGGCATTGAGAAACATAATTTGCTCATAAATAAATGAGAGGTGAAGTTTTAGTTCCGAGTCTGCTGTGTGTGGCGGGAGCTTTTACAGCAGCAAACGGGCTCCCCGGCCAGCGTGTTTGTGTGAGGAAAGTTCTCTTACCTGAGCAGCGGGGAATCTTGTTGTGGTTGCTCCAGGTGCCGTCAGGCTGACACACGGCACTGGTCAGCTCCTTGGAGGACAGCCGGTAGCCGTCATTGCAGAAGTAGGTCACACGTGTTCCCACAGAGTAGTCCACTGCTAGCACACCCCCATTGACAGGAGCTTTGGGCACCCCACAGGATACGGCTAGGTAGAAGAAAGGAAAAAAGGCCCGCATTTATTGTCAGTAGTAACAAATTAATGTTGTCATTTTATATTAAATATTTCTCACTGTTAGCTCTCTGAAAAAAATCTGAGAAATGCAGCTGAATGTGCAGCCTCCAATGGCAAACCACGCTTGTGATATTTTAGAGGAGGTATTTTATATTGAATATATGTAAGAAGCGCAGACTTGAGCCTGTCCACACAAACAGTAAACTGACTCTAAATAAAATTACATAGTACTGAATAGGATAGTGACACAACAGTAGTAACTAATCGTTTTAGTTACTGACCAAAAAAAAAGGCCAAACTTAATTAATAAGGAAGATATTAAACTGGAGCATGTGCTATTCACTGGAGCATGAGCGATTCACCAGCATTTCATTAGTTGTTTGGTGGCCTTAAAATCTCTTCTCTGTGTAACGTTTTGTAGCATGAGCAGATGCACAATACCCTCCGTAAAAGGTCAAGACCATGTTTAAAAGAACAACAGAAAAATCACACACAAAAGGGCATTCAAAAGTCTAACAGGAGCTCAGAAGTTCACAAAGTCATGCTCCGACTGCTTTCTTTCACTGTGCTGCTGTCACGGCCTTGTCCAGCCTACCGGCAAATGGAAATTCTTATCTGGCCTGCTGCCCCCTGCTCCTTTTATATAAGTGTAACTGAAACATACACTGGCTGTCAAAAGTTTGGGGACACCTTTTGAAATAAATAAAGAAAAACACCTGCAAGGGAACATCCATATTTTCTAATTATTGAGTAAATCTTGGAACAACCAGCTCCATTATCACTAAAGTGTTTTCCTTCCTATGAGGACAAGGTTTGGTCTAAATGCTGACAGGTTCCTTTTCCAGGCTATTGTTAAAAGACTAGATTAAATACCGTTTGGCCCAAATGTGGTTTAAACAGCTGAAAGGTTTGAAGTATGATGTGCTGACATCACACCAAGTGGATAAAATGCGTTGGGTTCAGCATTATCCTCAGTATAGCATTTTTCTCAATCATTCCTTGAGTATTGCAGTATTGCAGGTATCCCAAGAAAATAAGAACATGTAATCAGTTTTCTGTTTAAAGTGTTATGCTATTGAAAACTGAGAATGAATACATGCTCAATTATCCAAGACATTTTGAAAGGTGAGGTATATACTGTTCTGTCTTTGTCACTCCGTTCACAGACAGAATCATCTGATATCTTCTGCGCACAACACAGCTATCAGGATTTTGTCTTTTATTATCGGTTATACAGGGATTTTATCAGTCCGATGGCAGACACATTTCCGCAAGCATGTGCCACCAGTGTCCTCCCTGAACACTATAAGCTCCTGAATTACAGGAGGTCCGAATCCCAGTACTGGGGACCCCACACTCTGCACATTTTTGTGCTTTTCCTCACCTAGCACACCTAATTAACTAATTAACAAGCTCCTCATAAGCTGGCTCAGGTCTGGTAGAATAGGAAAAAATGTGCAGAGCATGTAGTCCTTATTACTGATACTGATGCTGAAACAATATTTACGATTGGCATTGATTGGTGTACCAAAATGTTTGATGGACATTGTACATTTCTCTCAGCACATGAAAGCATGGACTCTACAGCTAATCAAAACTATCAACACCCAAGTGTTTTCCAACCTACCCCTCCCTGCTCTCTCGCTGCTATCAGAAACACAGTAACAGTATGGCAAACAAGAAAGAACACGAATCAAGGATAATGCTAACTCTTGTGGACCAGGATACTTTGACGATGACGAGAGGCGAGGCTTTTCGTTTCACTTTGCTTTAGGTTAACGGACAAAGCGCCTGGAACACTTTGGAAGTTTACAGAGTCATTTAAGTGTCACTGACTGTTACTGGCACACGAGCCTGCGGCCTCGGAGAGGGCAGGACCGGCACTGTCACATTAGAGTGGGGGGGGGAGGCCACAGGCGCACTGGCTCAGAAACTATTTACGCAGACGGGCCTCCTCGTGCTCAGAGCATTGGATCAGAGTGGTTAGGTGGTGCAGCATAAATGACACAGATGGAGAAGAGAACTCTGCAGATTAGTCATTAATATGACAAATCAAACACATCATGAATAAACAGTTTTAGGACGGGAGCATGGATAATTACTGCATCTCTATCACTGACCGTCAAAGCTTGTTAGAGGGTCTGGGGATTACGCTCCTGCAAAGTGGCGACGTGCAAAACTGCTGCATATCGGTCGACACTGAATTAGTAAAAATGGCCATTAAGTAGCCCTGGAGTGAGGAAGTGCCGATACATATGAAAGAAATTAGGTGACAGCATGACACTATCTAGGAAATAGATGGTTTTATATGTTACATACATACATAAACCCTCATAAAGTGATTTAGACTTCTAAAACAATCAACAGCACCTGCAACTAATTTACTAAATCAACAATCCATGTCACTAAAAAGACCATTTCCAGCTTTATACTGCATTTAGGCCTGTTCACATCTATCATTAACATGCATCTTGGATGGTCTGATCACAAGTAGGTCAGTTCACGCCTGCATTGCGTCTCAAGTGATCACTTGATCTCTCTTGCCTACTCTGTGTGTAAATAACACACGGCCATCATTTCTGTTTTCAAAGAACAAATATATTGTTGTTTTTAACCGGTGGGAGGCAGCAATGAACTTCCTGTGCCTAGTCTGCTGAAACGTAGAAATCAAAACAATACAGAAGAAGAATTCAAACAATATGATGCCATTGCCGCACAAATGCGTACATATTTCCGCTTATGCAGAGGACCTCAGCTGAGTTTGTGGTCCATCACTGTGGCTACATATACGCTTATGCACTGCTAAAAGGTGAAGACCTGCTCACCTCCGAATGCGGTCTGACCAAATTCAAAATGCTACATTTATTTCCCAGTTGGCCAGAGAAGTAATAAAATTAGTTATTGGTTTGACTCTTCTAATCTATGTGGATGTTTACAGTAATCTTATGTAAGTTCTGACCATACTGTTACTTCACAATGTGCTGTGGACCAGATGAGAGAGGGTTCTTGTTTTGATACTTGTTCACAACTGAAACTGGTCCACAACTACTTCATCAACTGCCTCGGCTTTAAACTGTGCTTCTCCTGTTTTCTCATACCTCACATTTATCATTGACAATGGAAGATGAATGACAGCCTCACACACATATCTCTTCTTCAGGCAGTTGAAGAGGAGTGTGGTGAAACGGAGTCCAGGGCAGGATACACTACTCAAGGCCATCCTTTCCTCTCTGTTTAGTCAGAAGGAACGCTGCTTGTGATGTAGGTGAGGAGCTGTTTGCCAGACCAGATTGTCCGATAGCAAGAAGACTTTTTTATTTATTTTGCTTGCTTTTGTTTATGATGTAAGATGAAAAATAATAAAGACAGCAGAAAGCAGTGTTTTTCATTAATCACATCAATGTGTAGTTTGTTCCTACTAAGACCTCTCCTTCTGCGTCATCTGCTGCAAAAATACTGCTTTTATCAGACAATAAAAAAACACAATACAAAACACAACCCTGCTCTTCATTTTGTGCCTAATACTAACCCTAAAGTTCTCCTGAATCAACCAGATTCTTTCTTAATAATTTCATAATCTCTCTCATTGAAGACCATCATATTTTACCTCACAGTCCCACCATCCCCACTTATTATCTAAAAACACTCAGCTAGTTTAGAGACTCTCAGATAACATGGTTAATGCATCCTTACATGGAAGGAAGATACCTTATGACTGGCTTAAAATACACTTCCTGTTTTGGTCATGTTTCAGAGACATAAGAGAGTCCTTACGAGCGTGATATTGTGGTACTCTAGAGACTGGACTATCTCTCACTGATACTGAGTAAGCCTTATCAGCTCTTACCCTGGCAGGCTGGTACTGGTGCGTCCCAGTCATAGTAGCCGTAAGGCGTTTTCTTGCAGACAGCTGTGCTCTTGCCGATGAGGCGGTAGCCACGGTCGCACGCCCATCGAACCAGGCTGTTGAGGTGACCGCCCGTCTGGCTGCTGATGGAGCCATGCAAGGGTGAATCCGGGGTGCTGCAGTACAGAGCTGTGTGCACACACACACACACACACACACACACACACAGACAACCAAAGAACCAACCCCATCAGCTCCTTAATCACTTCTAAGAACAGACACCTGTGCCCTGGGCCATCTCAGCATGCCTTCTGCTCTGTTCCAGTCGCTCAACTGGTTCACTATGAAGCACTCACTGCTTTGTGGATTTTATAAAAGTATGACAATTCATAATTCTGGTGGGTGTGAAGGGCTTTAATGCATTGAAATGTACTGATCTTGGTTGTTCCACTGCACTGATTTTAGAATGATAAAACTGACACCAAACATCTTTCTGGCTCTTTTAAATGTAAAAATAAAGATACTGTTTTTGACATCTCTATTCCACTACTGTGTGACACTTCCAGAAACATTTGTGTATGCAGTGTATTTATAAATATAAGTCTGTACTGAAAATTCTAATCTAACCTAATCTGGCCTAATCTAACCCACACAAAAAACCTAGCGAACACAGTAAACACCCCAAGAGAAAAGTACATGTTATCTATATACACATTTGCGTCAGTGTACTGACATGTATTAAGGCTTTATACTCAAGTACTAACTCTGGATTGTGTCAAAGGCAGCTAAACATCTCCCTGACTGTCAGCAAAGAGAATTTGGAATTGGATTGGCTTGAGAAATGCCTAAGCTTCGTTCAGCACAAAATTGATTGAGGTATCACAAAAAATCTGTGTGACAGTTGAATATCACAGTTGAAGGCATGATGACAGTGCTTCAGTCACACATAACAGTGGCACAAATAAAAATATAGCACCACAGTCTTGCCTTTTAGACTAATCAAAGACAATGTTACTGCTTAACACCTACTTTTACCCTGGTTTTACACTAACCTGTTAATACTAACACACATAAATAACAAAAATACAATCTGTAAAGTTAGAAAAGCTCAAATGTAATTACTGTCATTAAAAGCAATACCCCACAGTAATAACATGCAATCCTGAATTATTCAGGCACCCTGTAATCTGTGGGAATAAAGCAAGCATTCTTGTTAACTCTGCAGTCATGCAATCTCACACTCACAAACTCTCTCTCTCTCTCTCTCTCTCTCTCACACACACACACACACAGAAAAAACACTTAAAAACATTTAAAATGAAACACACACATCAGCTGGAGGTTTGAACAAAAACAGAGCACTTCACATATTTAAAAGCTGGGGATAATCTTGTGCTTTCTGGTGTGAAGTGGTTGGCAGAAGAATTAATACGGACGCTTGGGCTTTGAATCGGGACTCTCCATTTATATATGTTAAAGAGATCCCATAACTTTTGAGACTAAAAAAAAAAGGGGGCCATCCATCAAAACAATCGGCAATGGGGGGGTGGGGGTGTGCTTGAACAGCATGGTTAACGTGTGCCGTCACGTTGCATTTGATCTGGGTTGGGATGGAGCCCAAAGCGCTGGGCCCAACACGGCTCGCCATGCCTTAATCGATCATGAAGCGTATCTCAGGCAGAATATAGGTGAAGGAACTATTTTTGTCATAGCGATGAGGATGAGTCCCTCTCTGCTCCACAAATCCCCTCCGGTCAAAGTCACCACACAATCGGGCTGCACTGAAGTTCACCCAGGATGAGAGACTTTAATCTGAACTAGGGCTGGACTGCTAGTACTGCTACTACTGGCGCTGCACTAAGCAGATACAGCAGTTCCTAAATGAAAAGAGCTGTTTTTAAGACAGTTTTCTAAAAGAATATTTCATTTCTTACTAAATCTCCTACTGTAATCCTCATTTTTTGCTTTCTGACAGCCAGGAACAGTACAATGTTTCATCTTTTTCACAATACTCCTTCATACTTTAACAATAATGGGCCTAAACAGTTGCAGGCTGAATGGGCAGTCAAATTAAAACACGTTCACCGTTGTTACATTGCAAATTCCAAATGGCATATCTTTGGTGTATCACCTTGGTTCTCTATATCCCTTTTTCATTTTCTGATATAACGCATCAATTGTCCCTTATATAATGTGAACATTTCTGACTGTACCAATAAAGATAACACAAAATCCATCCAACGTCTAAACTGCTTATCCTTAACCTGGGTTTTAGTGGGTGCTGGAGCCTCTCCCGACAGTCATAGGGCGAAAGGCGGAGAACCACCCTGGTCAGATTGCCAGTCCATCACAGTGCAGACACACAGACAAACACAGTCACAGTCACAGTCACAGTCACACCTAGGGGCAATTTCACCTGACATGTCTTTGGAAGTCATTGGACTGTGAGAGTAAATCACAGCACCTGGCAGAAACCCACACAGACACAGGGAGAACATACTAACTCCACACAGAAAGAACTCTTGGGTCTCTCATTCCCGACCGCAGCACGTTCAAATCATGACAAATAAAGTCTCTTTTTGCATTAATCTACATTGAAAGTTTTTGAAGGTTCCGATCTGACAGTGGTAACTGACGGACTGTTACATAATAAACTAAACATCTTTATTTCATATGATTAAGGCAATATGAAACTTCAGCTCAATAAGACAAAGAGAAAGAGAGAGAGAGAGAGACAGAGACAGAGAGACAGACAGAGAGTCACAGAGAGAGAGAAAGACAGAGAGAGAGAGAGAGAAAGACAGAGAGAGACAGACAGAGAGACAGAGAGAGAGAAAGACAGAGAGAGAGAGAGAGAAAGACAGAGAGACAGAGAGAGAGAGAAAGACATATAGAGAGAGAGACAGAGAGAGAGAGAGAGACAGACAGAGCGAAACAGAGAGAGAAAGCGTGAGAGAAAGACAGAGAGAGAGAGAGAAAGAGAGCGAGACAGAGAGAGAGAAAGACAGAGAGAG
>JBBPCY010000142.1:13192214-13202924 GCA_037974405.1 Brachyalestes nurse | reverse complement strand
GAGAGAGAGAGGGAGAGAGAGAGAGAGAGAGAGGGGGGGAGAGGGAGGGAGAGAGAGGGGGAGAGAGAGAGAGAGAGAGAGAGAGAGAGAGAGAGAACGACAGCGAGTATGAAATGATTAAGCTACTGTTTAATTAAGAGGGACAGCTAACCTGCACAGTCCTAATAGAGACAGATGCCACTGATATAGAGGTGACATATATTTTTAAATTTAGGGCTGAAAAGTTGATAATTGAGCTGTAAAGAAGCATCGGTCATGGGGACTCTTTACTTGCCGCTCTTGTGCTGGCTTGGCGATTAAGAAAATCGCACAATGGAGACCATGAATCTTCCTCATTGCCTCCATCATCCATACCTTCCAATCTAAAAATAATAAGACGTCAGCAGCTGGCGAGCGTGAGTGAGGTGATGTATGGGGGCGTTTCTGCGCGGAAGAACACACATGGCCGGGCCTGTGTCTGGACAATGGGCAAGGTGAATTCATCTCGCTTACTATAATGGCCCACTTTCTGCACCACCAATCACCAGCAAGGCCTGATACTCAACCGGTCGTGCAGAGGGGCTGTTCCTGTACTATGAATACTTCTCTCCCACACAGGGAGAGGACACAAAACTAAAGCTATACATACATTTGCAGTCAACATTACAGTGGCATCTGCAGGTTTAGACACAGCTACACATAGAAGAGTTTTTTTTTACTATTCATTCTATTGTACAATATGGAACAAGAGTGAAGACAATGTGGGATTACAGAGTAACCAAAAAGTGTTCTATTTTTAGATTCTTCAAATTAGCCTTCCTTTGCTTTGATGCAGTTTTTCCACACTCTTGGCGGCATTGGCTCAGGCTTTTTTAGGACTCACCTGGGGTGCTTTTCTAAATGGCTCAAAGAACTGAAAACATGCTGAGGCTTTGCTAGTTACTAGGGTGGCATTTGAGAAAAAAAAAAAAAGATTTTACTTTTAATATGGTTTGAGAATAAATTTATGTACATGAATGTATATTTGTCTTAGAAACAAGTTCAAGCATTTAAGCATCACTATTTTGAATAACAATATCTTTAAGGTTCCATGTCCTGACATTTTGTACAAACTTATAACTAGTATTGTAGATAGAGGATGCATGGCAAGTGATTTGGAAACTAATAACAGATTCTCCCACAGATGTTTTGAAAATGTTTTGCTATTTGACAGACCAGTGTCAAACGGAATGGCATATTGACTGAAAATGCATCATGTATAGCCCTATACTTATAGCCCCACACAGCTCAAAAGTTTACACTGTCATTTGAAGCATGCACCTAATCACAGGCTGCCAGAGACCGTCCTGTGACTCTGTATGCCTGCCTGAAGTCAGGTAAAAATAACATTCAATCTCTAAAAAGAGGAAAAACAATCCTACCGATCTCAAACTCATTATCCTCCATTAGGGCGTCTGCATTGGCCACTTCTGGCGGCGCCTGGCACACTCGCAACTGGTAAGCTGTAGATGAAGAAGAATGATGATGAAGAGTTATAAAGCTTTTCAGAGACTCAGAGCACAGCGGGCAGCCTGAGAGCCCCATTTGCAAAAGCTTAAAATGACTGTTGATTTATCCTGAGTGTCAAAAAATGCCCACAGGAGCAGAAGGAGTTAAAAATCAGAGGGCTAAACAGTCATGTAGAAATGTACCCGTCTTGCACCCACACCGCTGCTGTTTCCTAAGCTGGTGATTTGCATGAGAGTGTTGTGCAAGGTGAAGTGGAGGCCACGCTGAGCTGGCAGTGAGGCAGAGCTAATGACAGGAGGACCTGCAGAGGCAGCTAATGATGTGATTAAATACGGTGACACTGCGACGCATGGCAGGAAGACTATCAGCGCGCTTTGCAGCGCAGGAACAGCTAGCAGGGCTTTATCACTCGACATATCAAGTGCTAACGTCCCCAAAAGACAATCCCACATCAACATGTGTATTAACAACCCAATCGCAGGGCAATTTTAGCCGTGACTCAGGACACTTTGATATAATAGGACGCTAATACCAAGTCACTTCATCTGGACATTTCCAGTAGTGTCAAAAGAAAAGGGCACACTTTTCATTTTTGTAATCTAACACTAAAACTTTTCCAAAATATTTGTATGTGTATGTCATGCACCCTCATCCTTTATCCTGTGCATGCTCAAATCATTTACTTAAGAGGACATTGTTTGCCATCTATCCTCTCACAGCATCCAGTCATTATCCAGGGCCACAGACAGAGTGCGGTTAGATTATAGCACTGTAGGCTTATCCATATACATGAAACAGCCAAACAAACAAACATCAGGAGACTAGAACATATAAGAACTCAGAGGTGACACAGGAAAACTAGAAAATACAGAACTAGGAAAATGAAAAAAAAAAATACTAGAAATGTCAAGATGAAAAACATGTAGGACTTCATTACAAACATAGGAAAAAGGGATGTTATGTAGAAACATCGCTGTACACAGGTAAAACTCTTGTAACTGGGAGGGCCTGGAAGTAGACAAGGCTACAAATTAGCCACAGGTGAGAACAATAACAAACAGCAGAAAGGAGCTGCAAAACCAAGCAATGTCAGAACTAGGAAGAGCCAGGGTGGGGTAGAGTCAGGACAGGGGAGTCATGGCTGGGACTCCAGGACAGTAACCCATTTACCAGGCTTTAGCCCATGGCCTAAAAGCATAGCATGAGAACCTAAACACATAATGAGCAAATTATGGAATTAATCCAACATTTTATTCATCTTGGAATGTGTAGTTAAGTAAATTTATGTTGCAATTATTACATCACATCATCTTGCCTGCTCTATAAAGATAACAACGAGTGTTTATGTTAATTACCATAAGCGCCACACAACTTAATTGGTGCATTAATTCATCCGGTGCTAATGGACTCCATGAGTGGGACCTCGAGCTGATTTGAGGTTCTGCGGAGAGAGCTGTAATTGTGGAAACATCAGGCTGATTAAGATGGAGATCTAGAAGCTCAAGCAGCCCTTACTGGAGATGTAGAGGACGCAAGCAGCCAAAAGAGAGAAGCAGGAGGATGGCGGCTTTTGTTTCGCCTTGGCGAATGGAGAGCCAAGTTTAGGCTACAGATGCTCGATCTTAAACAACGCTAATTAACTATTGAGACCCACTTTGCGTGCGCTTTCCGCCCAACTTGCCAACCGACGATGAGGCTTGTTTCCATTCCCCAAAGAAGGAGAGATATGGAAGTGCGAGTAGGGGAGGCCTGGCGAACCAAGGTGGAGCTTCTGATCAACAGCCACAGCACTGAAGTTCCCCATTAGTCAACACAAGAGGCTCTTCATTTCCCTCTCTAATCACAACCCAAGAGCTCAGGAGGGGAGACGCAAAAGAAAACTAGATCTGCTTCCTTATTCTCACAATGTTCCTTCCAATTGCGACAAATAATGATGACAATAAAGCCGTGGAACTGTGTCATTAAAACAGGGTGTCGACTATGTTTTGGACGTCAACAAGCTCCTATAATGTACTTTGAGCCTGGCTGATTAAAACAAACCCAAGGCGCATGGAAGCACATTCAAAAGTGCATTTGGAGCTCTTGATCATCCGGTTCAGACTCTTTTCTAGGGTAATTCGGTACACAGTATTTTATATACTGGAGGGTGTAATATCCTTGCAATCTAATTAGATATACAGAATGTCTGATGAATATTTCAAAACAGAGACTGGTCATGTATGACTGACTATTTTTCAGTAATTATGAGACATTACAGGCTCTGTTTTACTAAGTAAAACATGCCTTTCATAACTTGATGTCCCTTTTACTGTGAACCAAAGATAATACAAACTAAATTCATTAAAGAATACCTTCTCTTTGTTACACATGTATACTTGTGTTCACTAATCTCCAATTACAGAGAACAAATGACTTCAGTAACAAAACAGCCTAGCTTAGATACTTCAGAAGAAACAAATGACATTAACTCACTTCCACAATGGCGTCGGACAGCGTGGAAACTCTAACGTGTCTACGATGTTGCTGCAGTGCATGGCAGAGTGTCTAAAAGACTAGACTGACACTTAAGCCAATTCCCCTTTCTGAGAGTCAGACTCATTAGCTATGGCGGACGGCTGCCACGGGCCGTAGATCGATATGGATGCATGTCGCAAATCATAAACATAGGCAGACACAGATCAGCCCGACCGCTTGCTCAGCTGCCTAATCTGTTTATGTCAATATAATCAGTGTAGATGCACTCTGTGCCTCCACTTCAAGCACTGTTGTTTGTGTGGGTGGAAGTATATATGGAGTGGCTCATACACATGTGGATGGCCGGACAAGAGCATGTCAACGAACGCGGGGTATGTCTCTAATCGTGTATAAAAACTCGGGCATGAGCGAACACTTACATTTTCGAAAGGTTTTAAAAACAAATGATTTTCTTTACTGGTTAGCAATAACCTAAAATGCTAAAGGGTAGCCATATTTATTTTGAGCAAAACAATTCTACCAATGAAAAACAAGCATCAATACTAGGGACAATATTTGTTTTAGTGCTAAGTTAGTCCATGCGTTTTATCCCTTTGTTATGATGTCAGCACTCGCTGGTATTCAAACCGTCCATCTGTTAAAAATACACTGTGATTCTATACATGTCTTATGAAAATTTGGAAAATAAAAGTATTGTTTAGGCAAAACCTGCTTTGTCTGGCTATAAATTCACTTGGATGAAACGGATTCTTGAAAGTGGCAAAAAATATAGCCAAAGTATTAGTGTAGTTTAAAATCAATAAAACCTTTTTCTAACTTGGCTAAAGAAAAACAATGAAAATCAAACACGAATCAGACGTCCAAAACAAGTTAAATCATTCCTTATTTTTCTTAGGGAGTTCACATTACCTAGTTTTGATAACACTGAAAGGAAGGAGATGGTAGAAAAGTGAGGTCCTCACCATGATAACTCAGGACGAAGAAGCCGCTGCCGCTGAAGTCACTGTGGAACTTGATGAGGATCTGGTTGGAGGTGCTGTAGACAGACTCCAAAGCTGTGTTCCCACTGAACTGACCAATCTGAGGTGAGCTTTGATCTGGACCATCCCTGTCATGACCACAAACCAATGGTCAAATTTAGCCAAAAACAACTTGAGGACAAGACGGAAAAAAAAACGAAGTGCAAGGAAAGCACATTAAAATTCTGAAATAAATGTCTGTTTACGAAGTAACAAGCAGCTCTTATTATAAGTTGCCAAGGTCTACAGCTGTATTTCATTAGACTGAAATATGACGGGCATCTTGTCTTTTAGGTCATTAATCCTGGATACTTAATATGAGTTTGGCTTTCACTCTATACACATTCTCTTAGTCATACTGGATAAGATGAATGCTAAATGAACAACTGTGAATGTAAAATAACACATTACCAACTGCGTACAAACAAATGTGCTTATGCAAAAATATAAGTCTGTACACAAAAGTGTTTAGAAGATACTCCTCCACAATGCTACGGTTTAGTTATACTACTTTATGCGTATATATTCTTATATATTACTCTTTGAAACACATCAAGGATTTTGCAGCAGTGCTGACCTGAGTGATATAAATATGAAGCACTGAAATATGATTAATTATTTATATTCTGTACCCACTCCTAATTCTCATTTTTTAAAGGAGATGAGGAGTGAAGGAGATGGGGTATGATGCCCTGCGAATGCTGCTCTTGTAAAAATGCAGGGTGCTCATCAGATTGGGCCTCTAAGCAGTTCTGTAAAAAAAGAAGAAAAAAACCCGAGGCACTTTGGTAATAAGTATAAAAGCCTTTATTAGACACTGGCGAAATGCCAATGTGGCCACATGTAGCCAGTGTCCAGTGGAGGCTTGGTATACTCACTGTGGGATTACCTCATTCTTTTTTTTTTTGTCCTTTTTTAACTATTTAGTGTTCTTTCTCTAAAATCACTTTTCTCTCCCAATCAGAAAAAATAAGCATCTCGTACAGCTCTTGAAGAAGAAGAGTGATACCTGCAGCCAGCGAATCTGCTACGGATGTTTTTTGTTAGTCTGTATCGAATAGTCTATATAAATTTGAGATTTGTCTTTAGGGTTTTAGGTCAGCTTGTCATTTTCTTACATCAGTAAGTACGGGCATTCAGCAGAAAGAGAAGGTCCTGCCTGTTTGTTTTCATAGGAACATATGCTCCAAATCAAAAAGTGTTCAAAAAGCATAGGTTCAGAGATGAATGCCTTTTAACCATAACAAAACATCTGAACACAGCAGTTAAATGTAAAAGTCAGGCCTGACCCGACCCAGAGCTGGAGGTGGTCTGGTTCAGGTCAGGTACCCCATGTCTGCTCTGTCTCTATATATAGCAAGCACAGCAGAAAAATCTCTAGAAGGGGTCGTGTTTTGTTCATGTACCGTTTCACTGGACTAATGAGCTACCAGACGCTGTTTTATCTAGGTCACCTCTAGCACATGAGATGGTCAGTAGGTGCAGCACACTAAGGAGCTGATGCAGTACACAGAGAGCTGAAAAGAGTGTAGCTTTTATGTGTGTATGTGTTGGAATATTGCGCTGTGTCCCTTGGCTTGAACAGTTTGAAGAGTTCCACGGCTGAAACGAGCAGCATAAATACAGTCCGAGGCAGAAAACCTCACAATGTGATCTCTAGCTCAGCTGAAGATGCATTATTTAAAAGGAGTTGGTAGTGGAGAGTGTGCAGACACCATTAATAAATAAAAGGACCCTCTGGAATTACTCTCAAACAATAGGGACCTCTAGTACAAGAACGCACGATGGACATTAATTACTGACAGTCATGCTGAGTTTCATTTGGTACGTTATTACATATCTCACACAACAGCAATATGAAAGTGAAGTGAAGGACAATTACTCTTTAAAACGGCCAACTGCACGGGAATGATCTGCAGATCCAGGCTTCCCTTATTATTGCCACAGACAACAGGTAGAAAAGTTATACCCCTATAACAAGGAAACGGATTTACATTCCAATAGCGTTCAAAAAAAGCCTGGGAATTGTATTGACTCGATCATTGTTCTGCTGTCTTGATGTGCTTCATTGCCTTTTTTAATCATTGTTTATTGCTGTTTGCTTGGTATTGGCACAAAAAGGGTGATTTTTAAAGTCATCCCTCTTGTCTATAGATCTGCATGACTAAAGCAGCAACCAAATGTGCTATTTAGCCATAAAGAGACAAAAATGGTAGCTATGGTAATAAGTCAGAAGTACACCTAATTGGCAAAGCCTTTTCCTAAAGGGTAAGAGAGAGACAAAGCTCAGAGGAGAAGAGAATGCAAATGAGATGTGGAACGCAAAGAATTTAAACTCGTTTAATTAAAGCCTCCCCACATTCGGATGCAAAACAAAATGGAGAGCAGTGCTTCGTACCAAAACTGCTCTTTCAGGAAGACCAGTTTTATAGAGTTCCATTTTTATTTACTTTTAGAGTAAACTACAGATCTGCCCCACTGCTTTCTGTAATAAAGCAATATGAAGCCATTATTATAAAGGCAACAGAAAAAGAAA
The DNA here is from genome assembly GCA_037974405.1 of Brachyalestes nurse. Lineage (NCBI taxonomy): Eukaryota > Metazoa > Chordata > Actinopteri > Characiformes > Alestidae > Brachyalestes > Brachyalestes nurse. Next base: position 13,195,406 of record JBBPCY010000142.1, on the reverse strand, counting down.
ATATCAGATAATAAGCAGAAAAATATTTCAGTTATTCACTGAAGCAAAGGAAACCTTGGAGAAATCTCAGCTAAACAGTACCAGTGTTTGATGTTTATTTGCATTAATATGAACAAAACTATGCACAGGCTGTTTAAAGTGCCATGCCCTTCCAATATAGTGTCCAACATCCTGGACATCAGGAGGAAATATATACAGTATGTTTGAAATTTCCAGGCCTAAGACACAGAAAGTGGTTGAGAGGCTTTTAAAGGAGAAATGTGGGATAGGCTCTGTAGAGCGTCTGCTGTTTTCAAGGAAGTTCTGCAGGTCGCCTGAGACACGTTCCTCCTCCACGCTGGAAGGCGATTAACTCTTTTAGCCACGCAATCAGTCAAATCTCTCAGTAGAGCTGGCCTACTTCTCTCTAGTGTTATTAGCGCAGCGACCTGCTCTGACAGCGCCACTTGCTATTGATCACAGGCGGATGAATATTAATCGATTCCCTAATAAGCATGTCATTACATATTCATGAGATGCATACGAGCTCCTACCACACAGTGATGTAGTCGTAGATCGGCTCAGTGCTGAGGACAGTGAAGTTGATGTAGATGCCATTCCCAGGGGGCACCCTCACACTCCACACGCAGTCTTGGAAGTTGGGGTACTCTGCTGGATGGCCCGGGGAGAAGATGGTGCCGTTCATGGCCGTGATGTTTCCTCCACACAGAGCTTTTAGAGGTCAGAAAAATCACAGTGCTGCAGTTCAAGTTCAAGTTTGCAATATACCAGTATGCTCCTGATACCTGAAACATTTTGTCTCATGTACATTTTTCCTCTGAATGTCACTGGCTTCTCTTAATTACCAGGTTTTTTTAGCAGTCACTCCTGAATGTGGAAATGAAGTTGCATAAAAGCTTCATCACTGTTTTATACCAACATCAACTACTCACACTGTAGGCTGCTGCTGCTGCCAAAGTAAATGAACCCCCACATTTGACAAAGCTTGTTGTTTTTTAATGCCATACGTTTTAGTGATTTTACCAGTTAAATGCTCAGCAGTGTAAGTTTGCACGTAGCAATGTTCACATTTAGCAGTTAATGACCTTGTAACTCAGAAGATCCAGTGAAATGCAAAGGAAAATGAATAAAAGCAAAAAAATGTATCCGCTTTGGAACTGTGATGTGCGATTTTTGAAAAACGCGATAGTAAGCACGCAAAACTGGGGTCATTCAATTTCGAAACCCTATCAAAACCCTGCACGGGCAAATGCTCTCTTTTTAAAGCAGACCCTGACCCTTCTTAGCACAACATTACCAAGCAGACTACAGGCATTTAAGCAGAATGTTAGAGAGTGGAGTGGCGGAGTGGAATGATCACCTTCGCAGCGTGGCACAGGGTAGTTCCAGTTGCGGCTGATGCCGTGCAGGCAGGTGAGAGAAGCCTCTCCAATGAGGGAGTAACCTGGCAGGCACTCGAATGACACCGTCATCCCAACGCTGAAGTCACTGCCAATCACAATGCCATTCCTAAAGGGCCGGGGGTCAGGACAACTCTGCAGCTGGTAGGCTGGAAATGAAAAACAAGCAGCAATCTAATCACACACACTACTGAATGTTGCGTGCAGATATCAGAGCAAAATGTACCAAGCATAGATGAAAAGCTTAGGGCTGATGGCTCTGGGAACAAAAAATATCTCCTGCAATTGGTGTAACCAAGTGAGTAAAACTGCACCAAAGTGAGGGTTGAAATCCTTAATGGGCATGTGTGCCATGCTAAACCGGTAAGAATCCTGGGGCTCCTGACAATATAACATTTTAGTTATTAGGAAATGTATCTTGAGTAATGCTCTGGTTATTTAGTAAGTAAGAGAAAGAAAACATAAAAAGTCGTTTCTGAGAACTCTCATGGCTGAACAGTAACAGAGCTTGATGTTTATATGAATAACCTTGGATACTTTAAGGATTCATGTCAACATGACAACCAATACAAACTAGGAATAAAATGTCAGAAATTCAAACATATTGAATGCAAGCATTTGAGAAATGCTTTTAGAACAAGTATTTTACTTCCAGTGATAAATGGAAGTGTGGATCAGGAGTTTAAAAACAAGCGACGATGGATCTGGTCTAGAGAGAGCCTGCTCTTTCTTATTGTGTGTCCTTTATCATGTATTCTTTCTCAGCTAAATGTCACTTTTGTTCAGTCTACAGACGTGAACGCTTAACCATTTAAGTGTTTAAATGAACAAAGCATGACTACTAACTGATGACTGTTATTAAAATTAAATGAAATGCTCGAAAACTCAAAATGTGTGAAGCACATGTCTTCAAAAAGATCAGTCTTATTAACAAAGGATGTTTCTAACTACAGTTTAATTATTTGGTGTGAATGTCCAATAAATTATTAATTACCACCATTAACAATTTAATTTGGAAGATTTTAGCATTCCTTCTTAAAACATAAGTTATTGGGTTCCCATCAAGGAGGACAAATAAAACTGAGCCTCACCCTGGTATGTAATGTGAAATCCAGGCTTGTTTTGTGAGTAGTCACTGTGGAAGAAGAAGCTTGTCTCATGAGTGGTGCTGAACAGGGGCTCTGGCACCTGTGGCCCACTGAACCTGTCAATCACCACACTGGTATCTCCCGGACCACTCCGGATCTCCAGATAGTCATGGATGGCCTCGGTAGAGAAGTTCAGGAACTGCAGGTGGATCCCTGATTAAATAAACATAACAATTTAAACAGCAGACACTCATGACTCTCATGGCTGTTGCATCCCATGCTTCTCTGTGCAGGATTTTCTGTAATCTTTGTAAATCTGTGATGAACTGCTAACAGTAATGAATAGAGTGCTTTGACTTGGACCAAGTACATATATATAAGCAAGCAAAAGTGTAACAATCTTAACATGACAAACCACAACACTTTTAACATTTATTAGCTTGTGGAAAATTATTTCTGTTCTGTTGTGGCAACAGCCTTTCACGTTCATGTTCTGTAAATGTCCAAGACTTTATTCCCAAATGCACTTTATCTTTATGCCTAAACATAAACCTACATTTCTTACAGGGCTCAAAGCTATTATGTTATCTTGAATAAGAAATCTACTGACAAACTTGCATAGTCAGGACAGCTCCCAGTGCAGGTGATAGGAACCAGATATCCAAAATGTTCAAAGGCCTCCAAATGCAACCTTACAAACTATA
>JBBPCY010000142.1:13170300-13183963 GCA_037974405.1 Brachyalestes nurse | reverse complement strand
GAGAGAGAGAGGAGAGAGAGAGAGAGAGAGAAGAGAGAGAGAGAGAGAGAAGAGAGAGAGAGAGAGGAGAGAGAGAGAGAGAGAGAGAGAGATTGGAAGAGGAGGCAGGATACGGAGGAGCGCTCAATATATCTGTGCCAGATGCTTAAATTATTAAACAAATTCACTTCGCAGCAATTTCAGACTCATTCATATTTTAGCAGAGATATATAGGATGCAGCATGTGCCCAGGTAATCAAGCGAGATCTCTCATATTTCTGCCCTTTCAGTCGGAAAACATCAGGAAAGGAAGTAAAACAAAACAAGGCCAGACAAATGCTATGCTGTGAGAATACAAGAGCACAGGCAGGCTTTACTATACTCAACCTATCCCACTAGGACTCCTGTAAGTGATGGCTCTTTTCATTTCATTTTGCTTTCTTCATTCTTTCATTCTCCCCCTTTTCTTCCCTTTCTTTCCTTCCTGGACGTGGACACAATTACAATGAATTGATATAAATACACAAAGATATAAACTGAAATGCATATCAATATGAAGAATACAATTTCACAAAATGTTCCAATATTATGACCAAAATAAATGCCATTTCAAGAGGATGAACACAGATTCCTGACGACACGTGAAACCTGGCTACGATCATCAAGTGGCTGCTCTAGGGTAGGTTGGCAGCAGTACAGAGAGAATGAACGAGTGAGAGAGAAAGAGAGAGAGGAACGGAGAGGGAGAGAAAAGCAGCAGCGCTTTGTCTAAGTTTGCCTACTCATCAAGCCGCCCCACCTTCAATGCCACGCTCTTTAAACCTGACTGTATGCACAGCCAAGGGGAAACATCCTGCCTGTTTGCATTAGGGGACTGCAGTGTTCACCCCCCGCCCCGCCTTTTTCCAGCCCAAAGCTGGGCCTGCTTTTGTCTGCTAACTCACGCAGCTCGCCTAATTAACCCACTTCACCTTGGAGACAGACGCAGACAGCCCAGACTTGCTGAAAGTTCACTTTTAAGGCCTCCTGCTCCGTCTTTGTTAAGGTATAATGAACGCTGAAGTCGTCCATATTGGATTGCAGGTGTCAATAGACGGGAGTGAGACTCACCGATGCATGTGGGCAGGGTGTCGTTCCATTGGGCCAGGGCATCAGGCACAGTTTCGCAGCGTATGGCTGTAGAGCCGTGCAGTGTGTATCCAGGATTGCACTCAAACATCACGGCGGCACCCACAGCGAAGTCGTTGCCGATGCGCCTACCGAAGCGCGGCTCAGGCACGGAGCTGCACTGCGTGGCACTGGTCCGCGGCACAGCTGTGGAGGGGACAGCAGAACAGCTTTAACCTTCTTAAGTTTAACTTCTTCAATTACTCAGCAAAGTGAAAGACATTGTGTCTGCATTCAAAACTTTCAACCGAAACTCTATTTAAGTTCATATTTAAAAGAAGAAATCATTGGTCTGAAATAGGTAAAAAGTTACAATTGTTCTACAAACTGTGTTGTTTCGTTCACAAACGCACACACACATATTTTCCACATTTTTTTCCATTTTCTGATATCGATAGAAAATTTTTTCTGATATCGATGTTCAACTTGACCTTTTTTTCTACTACTGATACTTCAGCCTCTAAGAAGAACTGATATTCTTCCTTTAAAAACTTCTTGAGCCGTTGAGCTAGTTTAAATAGAATCAGTCAAATTTAAAAGAACCTCTGTGTGCTAGATATTTAGTAGTTTTTCCCTCAGATATCCACATTTTTGTTTTTCATGACAGGACACAATGAGAGTCTGTGCTGCTCCAGGCTTGATTTGTCACAGGATGGTTTCGTATTTATCTTTTTTTTTCTCACTAATATCTAAACCAGCATATTCTGCTGATTTCGTTCCAGTATTGATACATTATGTCTCAGATCCAGTTGATACACAGTGTAGACCTTTTCACAGCAAACCTAATGCTTTCCAACAGCCCCCTCCTCTCATTTCAGATGTGTGGTGAGTTGGGTCACAAGTGTATAGTAAGAAAACTCTAAGTAGTAAACCGGGCTGTAATTGGAGTTGTCTAACTAAATATGATTTATTGTATCCACTTGTCTACAAACGGAAGAAGCGGAGACTCCAGTCTGTGGTTTATGTTTATAAGTTTAATAATAAGTCACCTAAAGGAGACAGAGGCGAGTGAATCAAGCCTGCAGTAGTTCCACCTCCTCGTTTGTGAAAAGAAAGGCTTGAAATCACTTCTCAGTTAGTGAGTGGGCAGTTCTGACGGCAGTTGAAAGCTCCTAAAGGTGCAACAGCTGTGTTAAACCTGTACTTTTGGAGAGCTCTGTTGTAACAATTTCATGAGTGTGAAGTCAAACCTGATTTTATAAAGATTCTCTCAAAGCGCTGCAGCACATAATACACAGATACAGATGGTAAAGAGCCCTTTAAATTAGTCTCTTTAAAAAACTGTATTTGTACTTTATCTGAAAACATTTAATAACCTTAAACAGTGAGTGGGAGCTCAGCTTGCCTTAAACTCCTTTTAGGAAATGTCAGGCTGTGACTCATACACCAGCTCTGTAGTCGTGAGTTCTTTTTCTTTCTTTCTTTCTTTCTTTCTTTCTTTTTTTTTGCCGTACTGCCGCAATTTCCAAGCACACGCTTTCTCTTTCACAATGGCCACTAAAGAACTTTATTTCAGCCAAATCAAATTCCAGCACATTCTTGCAGTCTAAACCTTGCAAACCGATCTTGAATTCCAGAGCTGTCCATGTTCAGAAAAATATAATCAAAATAGGCTGTCTACTGTTCAACCAGTTAATAACCAAGGGGCAGATTAGTGCCTAGATCGGCCATTAGTCTTCAGCCTCAAGAGCAACTGAGTCACAGGCGACTGGAGAGCCATGTTTTCCAGAACACAGTGGGGCGGTGAAGGGAGACATGGGCGGGGGCGACCGGAGCATATTCAGAAGTCTGCAGTGCTGCAGGACATGCCGTCTTTACGCTGGAGAGTCTTGGGTGGCTCTTTGAAGAGATTTAGGAGGGGAAATATGAACAGTTTGTGGAATTATAAGAAGCTTGATCATGTTGGGGCTTCTGAGCAGATTTGAAGCGTTTGCTGAGCGGAGCAGCATCACGTCTCCCAACAGTGCTGAGTAATGGTTTTTAGTCAGTAAGCATCATCAACAGCGAGCTGACAAAACCCTTCCTCCAAAGCCTTCAAGGCTCAGCAGACTCCAGAGGCGTGAATCAGACGATTCTGGGAAAGTTGCACGGCCTTGAATAATGATGCATTTCAACAGAAGCAATCTTTATAACTTACACATGACTCACAGTAAACACAGTAAACAGCACACACACTGATATCCAGGTCACCAGCTTTGCCCTCTAAAAGTAATTACCTAAGACATTGTTTGTATAACATTCATAACAGGCAAATTTCATTTAGTGGCAGCTGGATTATTTGAAGGCATTAATGTGTGAAATACAAACTGTGCTCTGCCCTAAACTTTAACTGGCGATGCCAACAGTCTTTCCCTCATTCATTTCTACCTACTGTATACATCTAAAAAGGATGGCACTTTGAGCTGCATTCGTATTTATAAAAGGTGCTATTTAAGATTACTGATTGATTTAAAGGCATTAACAATTTTCCACTGATCTTAAATGCCTTAAATCTATCACTGGAGTTATGTGGCTAACAAACACAAGCCAACTGTCACCCAGAACATTTTTTTTAAATACATCTTCAAAACTTCTGTAAACCTACTCAAAATGCCAGCTCTTCAAAAGGTGCTGCACACCTGTTATTGGGACATAGGGAAGCTTCCTGGCAGCTATGAAATGAACAGGTTCAGATAACAGTAAGTCTTAAACTACATTAACAAGCCTATGTCACCTTATTGAAGACATGGATGCAGTTTGAGTTTTGCAAGTTCCTGTGCTCTGCTAGCAATACAGGCTCCTTTATATAGAAGACACTACAAGCTGTGCTGTATTTCTTTGGCAGTCACATTTGCGAACACAATTATTTTAAATAACACAGTTTGGCCTCTGCAACAGTTGAACCCAAAACGACTTGAAAAACGTGCTATTTTACCTTCTGCTGGTTTGAAAAATGAATACACAATAAATAATGATGCAATCTATAAAACTTTAAAACAGTGCATTGTAAATTGGCTTTTGACCCAATGAGCACTTAGCAGGGCCAAAGAAATTTCTTACAAAATAGTCTTTGACTTTTCTACAGCTTCCAGTGTTTTTCATAGATTGTACGTGTCAGAAGGGGTGAAGCAAGTGTGCTTGGTTCTTTGCCATATGCAAATGCAAATAAGCAGTTTGTTTTGAAAGTTTCCACTGACCTTGGTATACAAAGTGAAAGCCTTTGGCAGTTTCTGGTCCAACTGTAGTGAACTTGATAGTTATCTGGTTTCCAGTACTCAAGGGCAATGACTCCCCTGGAAAAAAGAGAAAAGAAAAAATAAATCAAATTCAAAAACACCAGCATTGTGAATCTTCCTTTATGCGGCCTGGCATCCTTGAGCACCTCATATCCCCTGAGCTTGCTGCCTGTAGATTTGATCATCACTTTTAGCTCGTTGATTCTTTAGTCTTTTCATCGGGCTTTTCTTTTCTAATGAAACTGTGTGTTTGCAAAGTATATTACGCAAAATAAAAAGCTCCGATAAAAAGTGTCTCTCTCATTGATCTCCCTTGAAGTCCTATCGCTTCAATCAATGGCACTAACTGCTTTTCATCTGCAAAGTAACTGCAAGTAGATAAGGAGAGAGAAAATAAGCCATTTCCTCTCAGTCTCACCCTGCTATAATTTCTTCCTTGTGGCACACACAACGGGTTCTTTCACCTCCTATTAGTCACAGTGGTAGGGCGGCTGGAGCCAATGTGCTGATATCAGGAACTTCATAGATTTAGAAAAGCAGTCAGCAGGGATCTTCTGAAACCTTTAGAACCTTTTAAACTTTGAGTAGCAATGACTGTGTTGAAAAGAGTCACCGGAATTAAAGGTCTTCGACATTGAAAGTGCAATCAAATGTCTGACATAATCACCAGTATCCCTTACTCGGAGTGTGCTTTACCTGAGTGAGAGCCCGAGAGAGAAGAGAGCAGAGGGGACTGCTGCGTAGGCCCATCGTAAATGTCAACCACATCATTGAGAGATGTCTGGAACAGGACAAACTGGCCGAACAGAACTGAAAGACAGAACGAAAAACGCTGTTAGGGGGAGGCTTGGCTTGGGAACTGTGCAGTTTGGACATAGCCGACAGAGTAGCACAGAAGAGTTTCCCATAAGAAATGTCAGCTTTCTTGCTGAATGTGTAAGTGCAAGGTACCACTTCCCCAGAATAGTTTTTACTTGTTTAGCAAAGTGGTCAAGTATGGACTCGCTTTGGTTGAACGGACTCAGAGACACTAACTACCATTAACGATAACAATATCTTTATGTAAAGGAAAAAGAAAAAATCAATAGCATATTGATTTTTTGTATCATATATTTGTATCATATTGCACTGCCAATGCAGTAGTTGGTGTTAGCATGCAGTGTAGGACTAAAATGTAAAAAAAAAAAGATAAAACGTCTTAACGTTATCTCTTGGGCCTGTGTTGCATGGTATCTTAACACCAACTGTTAATAAAACTGCATAGGCAGGGCAAAATGATGCAAAAAACAATGACAAATTGAAAGGAAGAAAGGTATTAAGATCAATGTGAGTTACAGGTAAGTGAGTAAGTTAAAGAGAAGACTTACGTAGAACAATCTTTTTCTTTAAAACATAAGAGAAACGTCATCAGAATTAAAGATGAGAGGTTTTGCTTGTGTCAGTATGTGTTCATATAAGCCAAGCAGTTACACAGCCATAAAGCCTATAAACAACGACAATCACATCAAAACACCTGAGCAAAAACTCTGACAGACACACTGCCTAAACACAGTAAATGAACCTCACAGAAGACACAGCATATATGACACGCTAGCAATGCACTTTTGTTTGCGTCCTGATTTTCTCATATGAGAGCCTACAAAGAGCGCTGAATATGTTCCCAAGAGCTTTCTGCCTTAAATTGGTCCTCTTTCATTTTATACAAATCATACTTCGATTGTTTTACAATGTGCTAATAACATTACACAAGTACATCATTATTCTCAATTAGACCACTGAATTTCAAACAAAGGAGGCTTCCCAAAGGTAATAAAGCTGTATGTTTATTTAAATCTATTTAATTGGCTACCTCTGTGAGATGGCTCTCTTTTGTGGGTTGGTGACAGTTAGCATGCTGGGTTGGTGAGCTACTGTACACATGGTGCAGTCTGATTTTCAGCCCAAAGCTTTGATCGCATCATCAAAATAGGAGAAAGCATCAGAAAGCTAGTCATTAGCATTACAGAACGTTCATGCCCTACATCTCAGTGAAATTCGGTTGGGAAAAAAACTTAATGCAACGCTGTTTTCCGAAAAGAAAATACATGTTGAGACATCCCATAGGCCGATCCATTTGGTATTGTTGCAAAAAGGCAGAATCACCACTCAGGAATGGTCAAAACGAGCACTGGTCACTGCTGTTATTTATATGAATAAGCAGAAAATGAGTATTATGCATCTTCAGTGTTATGCACTTGCTTATTATACCTTAACAATGCTAGCCTAACAAAATCACATACATACAGGATTATACATGCTCATCTTTTAAAGAATAAATCACGTTTAGCATCGAGCCGGACTAAAAGATCAATGCTGTGCTGCACTGTGCTGTCACACCGTAAAGGAATTTGTTCGCGATGTTAATATCACAGCAGGGGTTTGCAAGCAAAAGAAGGCCTGCTTAGCGTAGCACAGCTTCTGTGCGATTACTCGGTTCCTGTCTCAGAAATGCTGCTTTTGTAGTCAAATTCAAGCAAAACCCAATTGTGAGCAACTGATTCCCTATTTGGGCTTCAAGCCAAATAAATACCTTGATCAGATCTGCTGGTGCTGTACACAAAGACAGAGCCCATCACATTTCTCTGATTTGACAGACATCAATTTGATCTTGCAATCAGAAGTTATGACAGTACAGCGTTCTCACATTACAGTTAATTGCATCTTAATCACTTACAACTGTAAGATAATTAACACCAGAAAGTATACAAGAATCTGTCACTTTGAGCTTTGCGAAACAGATGTTGCAACAGCTTTAACGTCTTCCAGTGTGAACGCTAAAAAACAGCCCAGGAGTGACTCACGGGAGAAGCCGAGGGGTTCTGTCATCAAAGGGCAGAGATGTGTGGTGCTGGTGCGCACAGTGTCCTAACTGATAACTTCTCCAGGCCGGGAGCAGGGGCATGTGGGAGCGTCCAAACCAGGCTGTTATCGATGGTGCTTCTATCCTCCGGCAGAGCCAAGTGGAAAATGAACCATAACTCATTATGGCAAGTCTACTCGCAGACAGCGAGTTCATCCCCCCGTGAGTTTGGTAAGAACAATAGGAGAGATGCTAAGGCCCTCAGCACATTATGCTTGAATTTAGCCACCTTCAAGGCTCTGCTGATGCCAACACAATCCCCACTCAGTGTCAGAGAAAACAATTGCGCTTGTTCAGGTTTCAACCACTTACGCACCTAACGAGCTGGGCATATGCTAGGGGGACTCTAGCCAATTCAGAAGCAAAATGAAATGATCCCATGTAAATGAGTTGATGTTACCGGTTTGTATGTCAATGACGGACAGTTTGAAAACAGGTCAGCTCAGAGCAGTGGAACATGAAATTCAAAACATTTTAGATATAAACGTGTCTATAAACGTGCCACTGGAATCTATCTAAAGCGCCAACGCCTTTTAAAAGCTGTTTACAAAGTCATGTCTACAAATGGCACAGCTGCTGCAAAAAGCTGGACCATTTATCCTTGCCCACAGAAACAATGAAAACAAGATCAAGACGGAGCTGCAGAATCGCCAGGGACTCGGTTTTTCTGATGAGGGGCTGGGGGAGATCCCTGCAACTCGGAGCAAGGCATGTGGACTTTCATTTGAATGCCTTTTGTGTCTCTGTTGGCAGTACAGCATCCATGCTTTGCTGTCAGAGAGTCCAGAGGCCATTTACAGACAACAGGGAGAGGCCATTTATCGGCCCCATCCGGGGAGCCACTCAGGATGGATTGATTCCCAGTTCAGGCACAGATCACCCTAAGTGCTCTCACATCCTTCATGTTACTCCACCAATGTTCTCATTTTGGATTGAAAAAAAAAAAAATCAGTGGTCTGTATAACAACCTTACACATAGACTGCATGGACACGGTTGCTTTTTAGACTAGCAGCTGGGGAAAAACAAGGATTAAAAAAACTATTGTATTTTATACAGAAATGGAAATAACTGGAAATATTTTCAGTGGAGAATCCGCATTTAAGAAGACATATTTACGGTCTAGATCCCATGGAGACTATAATATAAAAAACATAACTTAATTCAGGCTTGGCATGATATTTTACTACATCATTTATTCCTTAGTTAAGAGCAACTCATTTTTGGGGCATTCATTTTGTGCAGTACTGACCACTGCTCTCATTGTCTGTTTGTGTGTGTGTGTGTGTGTGTGTGTGTGTGCTAAGAAGGGGGTGTTGGTAAGAGGTGAGACTTTGTCCAGACGTGTAGAGCTCCATCATTGGCTTGTGAGCGGAACACTAGCGTGTACCAGCCAAGCATTTAATTAAATAGCAATGTTTAATGCAAAAATATTTGTATTACGTTCTCTAGCTAAAATAAAAAAACAGACATTTACATCAGCCACAGCATTAAATCCACTGACAGGTGAAATGAGTAACACTGATTATCTTTTTACAATGGCACCTGTCGAGCGGTGAGATACATCAGACAGCAAGTGAGCAGTCAGTTCTTGACATTCTTCAAGGATGTAAATGACTCTGACATATACTAGTTTATATTACTAGCTTAGCTTCATGCTCTGTTTATTGTAGTGAAGGCACGTGTATGTTCCAATCCACCCTCAGACAGTCTGTGAAAATCAATGAAACAGAGTTTGATGAATCAGTCAGTAAAAGAAATGTTTGGGATTCGTAACGCCATATTGCTGGCTTACTCTGTCTGGTGCATCAGACATAGAACAGCAGCTGCAACAGTGAAGGCATAAATGCTGGCCTTGAGCTGAGGTAGATACACTGAAAGGTAGAATACATGCGAACTGGGGTGTTTTGTTTACAAGGTCTCCTTTAATACAGTAGGCCCAAGGCCAGGCTTAACATGGAAAAACTGGCATGTGGACATGTTGACGATTCCTACAGCTTTGCCTGATGTGAAAAGCGTTTTTAGATCTGTACTCTGCAAGGTGTGCACCATTCTCACAGCTTCTCCACGATTGGTCTAAAATGCCCCCCTCATGCCAAGAAAGTGCACAGCTGTGCTAGCATGCTGGTCAGAAATTTGTGGCACTCGCACACTGAGAGCCTATTTCCTGCACCGGTTTTGGCATGCAGGGTAGGTCACAACATGTGGTTTCACAGAGCTGAACACCTTGCTTCAGCCATTCCTCTTCCTGGCTGTACAGCACAAACCCCCACCGCTGCTCAAGATTGCCCTTTTCCATGCAACCCCTTACACTTAACACATTCTGACAGATGCTTACTGGCTCCTATGGAAATGAGGCCTGTGATTAATTCACATTTCTTTCTCCTTTTTTTCTCACGAGTAAGAACTCCTCTGAAAAAAGGTCTTCCTGTCTCTCACTGTCCTTGAATCTCTCTCTATTTCCCTCTCCTGGGCTGCGCTGTACTGGAGCTGGACCGCAGAGCTATTTCCACCCTGCTGTTTAAAAGCAGCAGAGCAAAAAGGGAGAAATAGGAACAAAAGGGGAAAACACATGCACACCTTTCCCCTGCTCTACGATGGCTTAGCCAGATGAATGAGCAACTCGAGGGAAGAGAGGGGTGACTTCACTGCCAATGCTGCCGGCATATTCTGCAGAGGATGCTGGGATCACTCCTACTATCAGCCTCTTACAGTTGGAGAAAATCACATAAACTAATAGGCCCAAATGTTTCATCACCTGAAACACACATGCCCTGCAGAGCCGAATGGTTCATTAACCATCATTTTCGGTTTTTTTAAGGCAGCTTTAAAAAAAAAAAAAAGTAATGTCTTTTGAGTACAGACTTGGTAACACTTCATTTGAATAACGCACTGAGGCTTAAAAAAATAAAGGGGTCAAAATGAGTTCTTTGGAGTCATTTGGTTCCCTAATGAACGTTTTAAAGTGCATTTCTTTAAAAATACATTTTTGTAAATGAGATGTGTGAGTGTTAAGAATCTTTAAAGTTCAAACAAGGCTCCAAAACGTATAAAGGTTAGATCGTCAGATGATTAGTCAGATACTTATGATATCCCCGGGAACACAAGGTAAAATATTAAAAATAACCCCAAGATACTAAAGTTGACTATTAGATTAAAAATACATTCTATGTTTAAATGGAAAAAAACCCCAGCAAGATCAGACTGATGACTGTCTGAACGCATCCTAATATTGTGAAGTGTGTGCTGGATTGATATCTGTTAACACTTCCAGTCTGATACGCCACATATTCAGAACTGAACACAATAGTGCCAGCGAGGAGAAATGAATTAATAGATGCTGCATATGTAGTAAGAGTAGCAGACAACCCTATTGTACTCAGTAACAACATTATCTGGCTTTTATATCGTAACGACTTTAAAAAGTACAATGAGATTTTTACTGCTGTATGTGTATCCAGGGAATACAAGGTTGATCATTTATACAAACGGACCAAGAAACAGACGAACAAATTTACAAATGCACAGACAAACCAACTAGCCAAGCTTAACCTTAAAGCACATTTGACAGTCAGAAGACGTTCACCAGACAGTCTGTTAATAACCTGCTAGCGTATCAATCGGGTGTTCATATTTATTCGGGACCTGGACAGCAACTAGTTGTGCTAACTTCTGTACCGTATCCTAACTAAGGGTTGTGCAATTAAGAAGGATACCATGTTCCCCTATGATCCATATTCCCAGATAAAGTGTTAAATACTGAATATCTACTACAGAACTGTAAATGACTAACTTAATGTAATGTAATATTTAGAAACCCAACAACAGACTTTGGTCTAGCGATGTCAGCGACGGACTGCATTTTCTGTGCATTTCTGTGAAAGAAATCAAAGTGTGATTGCATAGTGGCTATAAAACCAGGGTTTGGAGACACCAGCCGGCGCTCTACACGCAGCCTCTTACCAAGTCATTTATGGTTTTGGACAGCTGAACGCGTATCCACATTCATGGGCTGATTATTTTTAGTTAAACCACAAAAAACACTGACACACGTCTTTTTTTTTTATTAATGACCTGAGCTTTAGTGTCTTGAAGTCTGTTTATAAGTGTGCTGTGTGTTTTCCTCCGTGTTTGTTTCTCCACATTTTGTCCCTTTCCTGCCTCCTTAGCGGTAATGTCACAGACTCTCTCTATTTTGAAGGCGACTCAACTGTCCTCTCTCTCCTCATATATTCCAGAGCGGGCTCAACCACATTAAATAGATTTTTTAAATGACCAATACTCAGCCCCTGATCAACCGATCAAAAATCTGAACCCATGTGCACAATACTGGATATTAACGCATGTTATGAATTCCACATGGGTGCTGTCTTTATTGGCTACAAAGAGTGATAAAAATAAAACTTAAGAACAATAGTGTGATTGTTGATGAAATCACACTAATAAAACTCTGGGGAATCATTCATTGGCATGGTCTTTGAATGGTGTGCAAAATTTAGAGGGTCTTGGCACTTATGTTGTGAGTTACTTGGTGTTGAAGGTGGATCTCTGCAGGTCTATGCTCAGAGTACAGTCTGCTGAACAGTGCCAAGGTCACAGGTACAACCTGCACTGTTCGGCAAGTCATTAGATTCTACTCCGATAAGCGACTCAGTCAAGTCTGGGACAGGGTACAGATGGGAGGTGAGGGCGGGCAGGTCGCCTGTTCGCATCTCTACCGTCTAGAGACATGAGTATCAGCTACTTTGCATCAGTCTGCTGCCATGCACTTGTCACTTGACCTGTCTGGTCTTAAAAAAGCATGTGGCCTGATATGAAGAATCACACTGAGTGGTCCTGTATCAGGAGTAGTAGCATGATCCAGTAGAGTGAGGCACAGATAAAACAGCTTACATACAACATCAACACTTACATTTAAGAACAGCCTTTTTACACATTTACAGATATCTATCAATTCACCCAAGAGCAATTTAGCTCACCTCTTTGTGTTGGAGTGATAAGGTATGTAGTTATAGTATCCAGTATTAAACAGAGTTCTTGGAGTGGAAAGCAAAAGGGAAAATGATAAAATAAGTAGCTGATTTTTTTTTTCTAACATCCCTGAGGATTTCAATCCATACTTAACACAGACTGCTTTCTGAATGAGGCGTAACCTGGAGCAGCCACACTGAATGGGAGTCATTTACATATATCAGTCTTAAAAGCACTGTAATGTAAGAGTAATAACTAGGGATTAGCTTTTCCTTGCAAAAAAAAATAAATAGCAAAAAGTAATAGTACTTTTTTTTTTCTTTGCCTCAACTTTCCTGGCTCATAAGCCTTCATTTCTGACCTGACAAGTTCAATGACTACTATTATCATTGTAATATTTTTTTCTTTATTTCTATATATTTCACCATGTGGGAAGGGGCTGTTGAAATGAGTATATCTTTAACTACTCTTTAATGTTGTAAATTGAACTGCTGAACCGTAACACATTGACATTGTGCAGCTGAACGATAACATGCAATTTCCACAAGAGGAAATGGGTTTATAATTTCATATACCAGTCATATATATTGAAAAAGGTGGAAAAAGAAGTTGCTTCTGCTAATATTGTCCTATACTGAGTGCGTTTTGCAAAGCGTATGGTGTTTCCAAGGAGATCAGTGGCTAGATCACATCGTTACAGGCTTTAATTGCTCAAGACTGACCAGTTGAACTGACACACCGGCACACGTTTGTCAGGGCCTTTGTCACATAATCATCCCTGCAGGTTGCCAGTAACTCGTCATGATTTTGTTTCATGTTATTTCCTGTCTCTCTCTCTCTCTCTCTCTCTCTCTCTCTCAGCTCTATTCACTGCTTATTTTACCAGCATCACTCTCTCCATCGGCTTTTGAGTTGTGCACACAACCCCAGGGCCTCCCAACACACCCAACCCCCACCCACCCCCAAAACCACGCACACGTTTGTCAGGGTCTTTGTCAAGTTCTACTACATAATCATCTCTGCATGTTGCCAGTGACTCGTCATGATTCTGTTTCACACTCACGTTTTTGTTTGTGCTCCTCTCACCTGCCCTCCTCTTCTTTTGTCCCCACCCCCCCTCTCTTTCTTTTCTCTCTCTCTCTCTCGTAGTTCAACTCCCTGCTTGTTTTACTGGCGTGACCGCACTCTCCATCGGCCTTTGAGTTCTGCACATACCCCCAGGGTCTTCTCCCTCACTCCAGGCCAGGTGGCTGGGCTCTATCCCCTGAGTCTTGGCTAACCTCTCTCTGCTTGGAAGCTAGTCTGGAACCCTGCCTGGACTTCAATAGCCAGACCCGAGAGACAAAGGTCTAACACCCTCTCTCTGAGGCTCAGCCACCCTAGATCATTCATCTTCCAGAGAAGTGGTCTATATCAAGTGTGGGTGTGTTTTTT